>BJBW01003035.1:77947-236507 GCA_004320125.1 Scolopax mira
GAGGAAACTGAGATGGACATGTGGCTTCCTTTTAGTCATAAAGGGGATCATAGCCTGTAATTTATGAAATGGTCCCACCAGGAGACTGCACAGGATTCTCAGTCTGTATTATGTGCATAACACACCTATCACGTAGATCTTCACTTCCATGAAGTTTACATTCACAGCCCAATCATTAGGAAGAGAATGACAACTGATTTATCACTAATAATCAAGTGAAGAGGCCTACCATTCGAAACACCAACCTTCTACTATAAAATTTTGAATTGAAAACAAAGTAACAAACCAACATGATGCTCAGCTTCTGGCTGTCAGCCATGCCTGCCTTTAGCCAGCCATAGAAGAGAGTGCAGGAATCCAAGACAAAGGCAATTTAGTATTTTAACAAAAGCACACCATAACATTCCTATTAATAGTGTGGTGTGACTCATTATTGGCACAGATGAATTGGATCTGTATCATTTCCTACTATAGCTAGTACAGAATGAGAGATACACATGATTTTCCTGCTGTTATTTTATTTAGATTGCAACAGAGCTGAGGAGTAAGACTGCCAAATAATTGCTACTACTTTTTTATTTGGCATGGGTTCAGCTTTGTTTCTAAAACAGAACACATCCCATTGAAAACTCTAGGATAAGCTGAGAAAAAGTTCATCTAAGAAGGCAAGAAGCACCAATTAACTCTTTTTGTCCTTTCTCATCCTGCCTCAAAAATAGAAGAGTGAAAATAACACGAACACACTATGTAGCTACTTATCTATTTTGGTGGTTGACATGGACGAATATTAGAAAATTACATCAATTTTAGTCTCACTTTCTTTGAACAATTAAGACAGATAGACACACTCAGATATTGATGTACTAGACAGTACACAGGCCACTTGTTTCACATAACCCTGAAGTGCACACATTTTTCTAGATTCTATATTCCCTGCTGTGAGAAATATGAAAGATATCACTCATTAAAACTTAGCAATGACATCCTTAGATAATTGAGGTTCTTCATGCCAGTACAGACACAAATGAAGCAGAGATAACCCTATTGGCTCCTACAGACATAAGATGCTGTTGCCTGACCCCAAATCTATAGCACTTCACTATGTCACTTATCTGCGTTCTCAAAATTGAATTTAATGAGCTGCATATCATGAAAGAGCAAGCAGAAAAATTATTGCTTTTGAGTTTTAAAACACCAGACATCAGCCTGAAGAATATTAACAGCTAAGAATCTCAGCAGCTATTGCGAATTTTTCTTAGGTCTCACTCATTTAATGAATCTAATGATACAGGACCTTTTCCTCAAATACAGTTGTATTAGAGTATGGTGCAAACTAAAAGCAGAACCAATCTCTGACATTGTAGTTTTCTTCTTCATACTTTATCAAACAAGAACAAAAAAACCATGGGGCAATGGCTTCAGGTGGTCTACACTGCTACCAGCATGCCTTCCAGGCTAATGTATTTCTTCCTTCTGGTCATGGAGAGAAATTCCTCCTTTTAGATACAGACATTCCCACCCCTCAGAGTGTCATTCTGCCACTGAAGTATCTAAAAAGTACTGTCCTCCCTTTGTGTTTTCATGAGATTAATGCGAAAAAATAAAACGTGGGTCACAAAAGGACCCGACCTGCCACATGATTCCAGCTGAAGCGCATCAAGTCTCGAGCATGAGCTGAGGAAGCTCTGTGCTAGCACTATGTTCAGTGGCATATCCTCCCAAATCCCCTGACAATGAGGTACTCCCTAGATTCCTAGACAGCCTGCCTTCAGCTGGACAGAACTCCTGGGAGTACCAGAGACTGAGCAGCTGGATACTCTCAGGCAGAAGTAGGCTGCTGGGTAATCCTGGATGAGAACCGGTTGCTGAAAGGTCCATAATTTATGAGACAAGGAAATTCTACTCTGTGACCGTGCAGAAGCAAAGGGCCAGCACTCCTAAGACTTCCTGCAGATTCCAGCTGTGTAGATGGGATGCATTCTTGTTTCAGTACACAACAAAGGGGAACTTCCATATGCTTCTATTTAACTTCTGTATGGGACTGTGATATGTATTTTTCCAACGCCTGTCACACAGAGCTGGGGGTTCTGGCACATCTTTTTTCTGAATCCAGTGATGACAAACCCCAGGTTTCAGGGCCCCCCAGATATGTTCCTTATGCAAGATTCCACTTTGGGCCTGATATTTTGATCATGAGAGCAGACAAAATTATCAGTGGCTTCAGTGAGAGTTTTTTGCAGAGTCTGAAGACCTAGGGCTGCTCTAAGACCTCCTTCTGTGAAGCATTCCCAGTCATGCTGGATGGAGGCAAAGGCATAAACCACAACTCCAAACTGAGACTTCCACCGAGCTTGGGATGTTTGGGATTTATTTTGAGTGATCTTTAATTATAAGCAATGTACTCCATGATGTGCTGCCAAAATCATAGAGACAGACTCCCTCAAAGGCTTCTGTCTCAGTTGGCAGAAGATGTGATAGTCCTTAAATAAAAACTATCTTTTACCTTCAAAACAGAATCTCAATTAAAATAAGTTGTTCCCCCATAAAAACAATCACCAGGTAGCAGATGCTGCAGGAAAGGAGAGGAGCCTGCAGGGAAGGACTCATACCCATGTCAGTAGCTTCGGTCTGACTCCAGCTCTGGTGATTCTGGCAGACATACTTGCCAGGAAGGAAGGATGAGAGGAAGGATTTAGAAGGGACTGCTATGCCCAGAGGAACTAAAATGTATAACCTGTAGCAGTTCCATACCCATCTTAGAGACAGCTATTTAAACCAGATTACTTTTGAGCTAGCCTTCTAACCCACTGCATTTTATAGGCCACCAGTCAAACCGGAACTTCAGTCGACTGATAGGGCCCAAGGGATTTTCCTTTTTTAGATGAAGCCCAACATCAGCATTTTTCTGTAAAAATGACTGCATATGTGCACTCCTCACCTTGTGCATCCCGGTTCAACATGTATTTCACTGTCTGACAGGCTCCTACTGAAATCACAGTTTCTTTCATTGAAATGGGCCACCAAAGAAAAAGTGGTGCCTAGCTGCTGCTACTTTTCAGCTTCACAATTGCTTTGCATTTCTGTTTTGATTTACATTTTCAAATATGTCTGTGAAGCAAAAAGGCTGGTTTTCCCTTCTCTCCTCTAAACCAAAACAGAGACTTCTGCCAGAAGGCTGCTTTAGTTAGAGGCCCCTAGAGCCTCTCTCCACTGAGCACATTTGTATAAGCACCTTTTGAACGCTTCAGGAGCTACTTCTCTGCTAGCTGGTGCCTGTGCCTGGTAACCTCCTGCTTACATCAGTTCTTGGTAGTTCACTGTGCACATCAGTGGGGCTGAATTCTTGCCCTCTGCAGCTAATTAAGGTTTCTCTTGGAATTTTCTTAGATGTGTTACATAAACAAATATATCTGAATTTCAGTTTTGCCTGACAATCAGGCCTCAATATGGCCATTTTTCTGGGCACTGAAAGATTACATATGTGTGACATATTCAGAATATTAAGCAGGTGCCTGTGAGGTGTGGGAAGCATTTGCTATTTCTGGATGTAAAATTGTCAAACTAACACTGAATACGTCTTAGCGTATGCGATTTTGTAGTGCAGCTAATTATTAAATTAAAATGTCTATTATTAAATTAGCAAAATAATTCCCAGAAAGATTTTTTTTTACTAATATATAATTTTAAATAGGCTTTAAAAACCCACATCTGTTGTAAGGGAAAAAAAGAAGACTATTTTTAGAAGACCATATAGATTCTCTCTGATAATGGCTGTTATGTCCTCTTCCATGAGCTGCTGAGATAACTTCCTTAATTCTAAATCCCAGACTCCAACTGATAGGTACTTCAGACAAGCACAAGAAGTTCTAAGTGTATGTAGATATATGCTTAAATCTGCTTCACCCATTTAAGGAAACTGAAGTCTGGGATAAATTATACTCTGTCTGACATTAAACAAGAACAACAACAACAACAAAAAACAACCCAAAAATTTGGCACTGACAGCTGGAAACCTCTCTAACACAGGGTAAACCAGAACAGAAATGATACATTTCACATGCTACATTTCACAAATTTTTCCTACAAACTACACCATGATCAAAGAGGTAAATTAAAACAGATTTCTTCTGGAGGAAGAGGAAAGCATACTAAAGAAGGAAGATTCATTTGAAACATCTGAAATTTCTCTTATGAATAAACCTGTAGTGTACTATGAAGTTGCTAAGCACTGTATATTTTGAATACACAGAACATGCAAAATATCTTCTATTTCAAAATATAATTAACACTCAAAATATAGATTCAAATGTACTATATTAATATTCTAATACATATAATTTGATATATTATTTTTAATATCATTAAACTGTAACTTCTTATCCAATCTCTTATTTAATAATTTAGTAATCATGAAAAATGTAGAAGAACATAGAGTTAATAAATTTTGTATTACAAAGTTTGCTGATTACAATATTTTCTAATCTAAAGCCTTATTTAAAATGCAATGTGTGTTTCTCAAGTACCTATCTTTAGCTGCAGTAAAACCTCCAGAGTTTACAACTTTTCAAACTTCAACATGTATTTTCTTATAAAACATACATATCGCAGTAACAAAGGAGGATATAGGCTGCAATTGTATTTTACTGGAACCAAAAACATTTCTGCTTCCTGTGACAGAAAGAAACCAACAAAATTATCTCACTGACATGGATTTAGGGACTTTAGCAGGAATGAATGGTAAGCACTGCTGGATTCTACCACCACCTGTGAAGACACACTGGTCTAGTTGCTGGTATATGAGTTGTACCCATCTCACAGGAAGCCTGGACATGCTGTCAAACTGACATGTGAGGCTGGTGTTAGAAGGGTGCATCTTCACTGCTGTTCTTGACAAGCTCCATAAACCCAGTGAGAGCAAACTTGCCCATGCTGCAACCAAGCCCAGCTAATACTATGAATGGGAAGCACTTCTTGCAGGCACCTTGAGCTCAGACTGCAAAAACATGACCAAAAATATGCCAGACAGGAAGTGCAGGTGACTGGTGGGGTTTATGAAGGAAAGTGTTTATGAAAACCATGGAGCTAACCATCCTCAGGTAAATAAACTGCAAAACTTCACTGGTACTGATTTTATGCATTGTGATCAAATACTCATGCATATCGATGTGAACAGAGTCCCTCTTCACTTATGTGGGCTTTGGATTAGTGTTTCGTTTGCAGTGGGAAAAATGGGTCCTATTTCCCTCATAAAAATGCATAAAATGGAAATGAAAGTGAAAATCTAATCAGAGGTTTGAGATTCTAGCATATACTACCTTCTGACTTTGCTTCTTCCTCTCTCAGAATTACGTTTAGGTGATTTTGATTGTCTTTCTAAAGACATAAATTACATGCAGATAAAGAAAATAGTCCTTAAAACTTTGAAACTGTCCAATGGTAATTATAAATGCTAATATTTGCGTATTGATGTATACAGAATATAAAGCCAGCAGTCATTTTGGTTCTGATCCTGCTCAGATGAAATCAATGGCAAAACCTTATTTAAGTGTAATGTGAAGAGAAATGGAGATTCATACCATTTCCTGTATGGAAATACAAGTATCATCTGTTTGATTTCAATACAAATGGCTTGAGCCCGGAGGACAGAGTTCAAAGGAAGCAACTGTACATGGGTCAAACATCAGATTCATATTGGCAATACACTACTCTCTGCTCTTAAGTAACATGAAACAACAATATCACTTACTTTTCTTCCCTTAGATCCCTGTGGCCCTGGTGGTCCTCTTGCCCCTGAAGGTCCCTACATGTCAAATAAACTTATTATTCATTGTCTTCTATACACAGATTTCTGAAAATTATAAGGCACATGCACATTGAGGAACAGTTAATGCAACAAATCAGTCACTTTCGCTCGTGGTTGAAATTCAATTAACTGCATTAGTACAATTTGTCTAGAAAAAAATAAATAAGAAATTATGATGTGAATGTTGGAGACTTCTGTTCAACGTCCCTAAATTGCTAAAGGATACTTGTATTTCAGCCACATTACTTTAAAAACCTAATAAATTCTGGTAGAGGATTCAGTTTTTGTCTGTACTGAAGACCCACAGTAGCCAAATTATAAAACATAGGTACACACAGCAAATTACATTTTTTTTTAATTAAAAATTAAACTAAACACATCATGAACACATTTAAATTATATTAGGCATCAGTGAACTAAAAATAAAATTGTTGGGCAATTATAAACCATCCTTTAAAAAAATTCTATTCCCCTACTTGTCTCAACTGACTGATTTTGAAATGGATGAGTCAATAATATAATTAGTTTTCCTGTCTCTCATGGATCATCTTGGTAAAAAGTAGGTGAACATACTTTGCGTCTGGATAGTAAATTTTCATGACGGTGTTAAAGACTGCATTACAAATTAGAAACCATTCTTTGCTTCAGCAGAGCAAAAAGATAATTTGAATATGGTACATTTTATGTCAAACAACAGCACCACTTTATACCTACAGGTAATCCTTCTGGCCCCACAGGTCCAGGGCCTCCTGGAGGTCCTGGGTAGCCCTAGAATTGAAATAAATATAGGAAAGACAGAACAGTTTAATCAAAATTATTATTATAACAAAATAATAAATCCAGTTACTTACCTGAAAAAATGAGGTAAATTAATAAAATTATTGATCTTGAAAAATTTGTTTCCAAAATTTTGGTTATAAAACACATATTTATTTGGATATATCATAATAACCATTGAATCAGTGTAAGTTTCACACAGGCACTGGCTGTGGGCTGTACTGAGACAAAAGCTGCTAAGTTCTAATGAGTTTCAAAATCCTCACTTCAAGGCTGTAACAATAGAAACAGAAAGTGGACACAGCCTGGTGTGGGCAGAACTGACCAAGACAAAATGCCAAGAACAGCTCTTGTCTGAGTGCTACAATGATTTCCTACAGGGAAGGGCTCTTACTGCTATGACTTAAGTGGATTTACCCGTGGCAATAAGCATTAGTAACAGTTGATAAGATTGAATCATATATTAATAAACCCTCCTTTATTAATCTCTCTAATAATTTTTTTTTCATGGATCGAAAGCAGCTGGTTGAAGGTAAATATAGATTAGAGAGATTTAATGAAGTAGAAAATGCTTCAAAAGTTATTGTCTCCTGCTTCATGGATCATTAAGTTGGTCTGTAGCTTGGTTTCTTTCTTGCCAATGGATGCCCAGAGAGGAATTACTGCAAATATTCAATAATAATGTCCATCTCCACAACAAGAACATTCTGCACTGCATCACACTCAGTCCCACATCTGCAGCCTTGACAAAAGGCCACTGACATTTCACCACTGCCCACCACTTCTGTGTCAGATGGTGCAGAACACAACATGTAGTATGCTGCCTGTAAGCTTCCTGTCATCTCCTTGTACAGAGTTACGTCTGTAAGGGTTCTCTATACATTCTGGAGCCATCACAGTGCTCGGTAGCAAACATACAATCAAACTCTATCTGCTTTTCCTCAAGAACTTCAACAAGAATGGGACATTGGGCACGTATATAGGTTTTTACTTCTGTGCCCCAACAACCTTCCTAACATGACAGCAGCCTCTGTATTGTCCAGCGCTGCATGAAGTGTTGCATCCTGATTTAGGACAAGTGGTGTTGTCAGGCAGCCAGTCCTCCCATAAAAGTGGCACCCAGGGGCTATCTGGGTAATGCTGTGCAGTTGAATTAACGGTGATGCCAGTTAACAACGTTTATCAGAATAACTTGTGTTACTCCAGTCTCCATAAAAGATTGTTATTTTACTTTCCCTCTTTTATTTATCCCTCTAATTAATTGTGTTTAAATTTTTTTTTTTTATGTAAGGCTGGTTAGAACCATTTTTCAAAACTGCAGTTGCTCTGCTGCTTCATTCAGCAGAGGATCCCTTTGGAATGTTACTTCCACAGAGGGGGTAAAGCTGCTAAATGAAACTTCCTGAGAATCATAAATCCTACTCTTTTCCATAAGTAAAAAGGACAATCAGAAGGCTAAGAATTTATTGTTAAGTGTCTTTTTAAGTAACATAATTATGGATTCTACATTATTTGTGACTTACCATGACACCTTTCTCTCCAGGAGGCCCTACTGGTCCTGGACTGCCTCGCTCTCCCTTTAACAAAAAATTAAAAAGAAAATAACAGTGAGTGCTCTTTCCCCAAGTTGTTCCATGTCTGCTGAGGAAGGTGTATCTGGCAAACAAGGTTAACCCGCAATAACAATACCACAGCAATCCAAGAGGTCTTCCATGAGGGCTGTAGCCCGTAGTCTAAAAGAGATTTGGCTGATAAAGGGAACATCTTTTGCACAACTCCACTGGTTCAGGGACAGCCCTTCAGAAACTGTGCAGAGACCTTTTTTCACTTTTGTTGAACTTCTGCACTCCTTCCTCCTACAAACCCATACATATTTTGAGATGATAAAACTGAGTTTCTCTGATCCCCTTTTCCTAGAATACTGCATAAGAGATGGTACTACATTAGTCTCTGTGAGCTGCAGCTAGCATATCCCTTTTCTCTCTGGTGGGTGCATCACATTTATAGTTATGTTCTTTAATCCATAAAATTCAACACAGCAAAAAAGCAAAAAAGAAAATTTTGCTCCTTTCTCCATCATATTTTCAGTATGTGTTAGGAAAGCACAGAGCTAAAAGCAACTGGAGTAGGGGAAGTGGGAAGGGTCTCTTTGCATACTTTTTCAACTTTTATTCATATAACATCCAGCCCAAACCCCACATATAAAGATTACATTTCTACTGCAGATAGTACACAAGACATAGCGATAACATTATATTTTATATACTGTAAAGATACATTTCTTTTAAAAAAAGTTATGCTGGAAGTATGTTTGTCATTTAAATCCGCACAGCATGTTTACATTCTACTATTTAATCCATAAAAAATGGAAGAGAATCAATTCTAGAGAAACAGCATAGCATTAATGACAATTATTGCACCATTAAGAAGCTTGCTTCCGTTTGCTGATGATGTATTAATTAGTCTTCTACTGCCTTTTCCCTCATAGCTAAACTAGTATCAGTAATCCAAAGTAATCTTTGTTGGGCCAAGTGTAACTATAAAGAACAACAATCCTTTGACACTGAATTCTAAGATGATATGATTAAAAAGCACATGAGATGTCTAAATTTTGGTTTTAACAAGCAGTGCTTTCCAGTGATGTATTTCCTTTCACAGATTATATAATTAGATTTTTGTGGAAATTCTAATACATTATTAAAACTTTTTCAACAAAATATCTAAGTAGTAGCCACCAGTGTAGGTGAAATAATTCAGCCCTGCAGGGAAAAATAAAAATGCTGTTGTATCATTCTGACAAACAATTATGTTTTTATTATAATTGAAGCTGACATGCAGTTTGCTAAGTTTCCTGTTTTTCAGTTTTAAAATACTTCACCTACACAAAACTGTGTCAAATATACTTAAGCTATTTATTCTGCTCTAGTCACATTAAGTCTGCAAAACTTTGCTTTCATAAACACAAGTGTTACTGCAGACAAAACTAATGATGTTGTCTTCTTTACTCAGTTAATGCATACGGCCAAATTTTATCTTTCTACTTTTGTTTTCATTATGTAGCAGTGAAAAAACAGTTACTACCGTATTAAACAAGTATAATTTGTGCCATTTTCTGTGAATCTATAGCAGTGGATAATAAAGTAAGTGAACAAGATATTAAATCTACCAGGTCTAAATTAATTGCCAAGTAAAATCAAAGATACAGGATGAATACCTCAAATAACAGTATTTGGATTACTGTTTACTACATCCCTGTGCCCTGAAATACCTACAGGAACATAAGCTTTGTCAGTGGCCAGTAAATGACACCAAAATTCTACCTTCCCAATGGTTTTCAAACCTGGTATTTGCTGCTGAGTAGTCAGATATATTATTGTACCTTTTCACCAAGGCTTCCAGATGGCCCAGTTTCTCCAGGTAAACCAGCTGATCCCTGTACAAAAAGTAAGCAGACTTTTGTTAGCATGATGTCTATACTAGTTCCTGGTTGGCACCTCTCCAGTAACCCAGCAGCAGAGCATGGCACTTTTCTCCATCCCAGAGAACCAGTGGTCTATTTGTCTAACAGCTCCTGTGGGGAAGTGAAGACTGGTTATAATTCTGGGTTACAATCACTGCAGCTAAACTCATCAACAGTAAGGGGCTACTGCTTGAAAAAAAATTTACACTAATTTAATCATCATACTGTGCTACCACCTAAGGTCTGCCAGTGTGACCAGTCTTGCAGAGCTAGAAGCTTTACAAACATACAAGTAAAAGTGGTAATTGCTCTGCTAGTGCTTCAGACTGAACACAAATTTCAAGGGAATAAATTCAGTGGAACAAAGTAAAAGCCAGTCAAAATAAAAATGATATTGAATCAGGTGTTGTCAGAATTTTCCTTTTAAGCACTGTAGCCCCAAATGCCTTTGAACTCAGTGGATCAGAGCCTTTAAGTCTTTTTAAAAATGAAATAACTCCTTCCTGAGGCTCTCCCACAAGTTTCCACTGGATAGAACAAGTACCACCATATGGAACAGGAAACAAGAGAGGAAGTACTTTTAAAAAGCTTATTCCCAAGTGCTTGCAATACACCCTTTATTATCAAACAAACAAAAAATAATTATAGTGCAAGGCCCTGGTTGAGAAAAGTATGCAGCAGTGGGCTTAAAGAAAAAGCAATAGGTGCCCAGAGAACATTGCATGCCTGCACATGAAAGATGACAGAAAGGTGGAAGTGACATGCTACTAGTGACATAATACACAACTGTATCATCTTTGTAGCACTTCAAAAAGCAAAAATTATTTGCACTTTAAAAAATGCAAATTAAGTGGCAATTCACACATTGGCATTACTATCACTACTTGTGTAGGAACATACTAGCTTAAGTAGCACTACACTGGCTGAAGTGAGGTGGTTTTTTAAAAAAGTGATACTTTTTTAAAGTCAGAGCTCATCATCAGCTCATATGCTTTTCAAGAACCTAGTAGTAGTTTATTCCATAGAAAAAACGTCACAGCAGAGAGATAACATTGCAGTTTGAGATCTCTGCCTTTGAAAAAAACCCACAACAGAGTTCAGCCTCAAGCACCTTAACATAACAGGCACAAAGTAACTAAGGTTTCATGATAGCTTCTTATTTTCTTGGACTGCTAGCTCCTGTAGAAATCTCATAGCTCAAATATATTGCAATAAGCCATTGATAGAGCTGCATTTGAGGCTGACAATACTGGCACAAACTACCGTCTGGAAGGGGCTAAAAGATAAACAGGCATCTCTACGGCTGCTGGGCTGATGCATCATGTGTGAGAACTTGTGTATTATGTGTCAGAACTGAGACGTCTCCTGGCAGCAGCCAAAGATTCATCCTTGTGATACTGGCACTAAGGTGATGCCCAGACGTCACTGGCAGGAATGAGGGACTTTCGTGACAACTCTAAGAGCTACCACTGTTAGCAATCAGGGCCAACAGCGGGCCTCAGCACCAGGCAGAATGCTGTAAGACAAAGAATTACCCTGTGCTCTTGCTCATCAAGATAAGGGGGGTAGAGGTACAGTTTCAAAAGGCTAAAGACCAATCATTTTGATTCTTTTCTGTCCAGAAAGGACAGAAGACATAATCAGAGCCAAGATGTAATCCAGACCTATTCTCCTTCTATGGAGACACTCCTGATCTCTAAGCCAATGCCACACTGTTTACAGGTCTGAAGACGCTGATTAGAAAGATGGGTAGCTGTGTCTTACCCCAGCAGTGAACCATTTACTATACAGCCCCTGATCATGCCCCTTTTCAATTCAAAAGTAATGTCTTTCTGACTAAGTTGCTCTGGTCTGAAAGGGAAGGAATGACTAGAAGCAGTGAGTGTGAATGTGCTGTTGTATTATCCATAACATCAGGTCTAGGCTACAACACCTTCCAGGGAGGGGACGAAACTTGGCTATTAAGCAGCAAGTTTCCTAGATACTGACTGTTCCTCAGAAGAAATTAGTTAAGTAAAGAATATTTATAGTAAAAATACTAAAATAAGAAAATGGATTTGTGCTGATGGGAAAGATGGGGAAAAACCCTCTGTATGAGTGGAAAAGGATATATATGGAAAGCAAAAAATTAGTCAAGATGACAAGAAGCCAGTGAACAGTAAAGGCAATAGAGACTTAAAGAGAAATGAAAGGGAAAGAAGTTTATGACAGTTCAGGGTTAAAACCTCTTCCACTCCTCCATGTAAAATGGAGAGCAAGAGCCTGAGAAAAAGCTACAGCAGGTATGTGCAGAGGCAGGAGAGAGGAAAAAAGCTTACTTAGGAATATAATTTTCGTCCTTAAAACAATTATTAGCATATAGTGAAGAGAAAGTGCAATCAGAGAGCAAAACATCCTGTTCCATCAATGCATTAACCATAAAGTGCTGGTTTCCCTATAGACTTTCTTAAAGAGCATGTGGCCCATAACCATGTGGGTTCGTTATAGAGACCAGCCACTAAGACTGGATTGAGGTTTCAACTCTCTCTCCTCCTTACATAAGAGGATGAATACAGTCCAAAGCAGGTTTGTTGAGACAGTGTCTTCCAGCATTCCTTCAGTCCTTTGGGGAGCAGTGGTGGATTCCGAAAATCAAATTGAATTAGGCAACAGAAAAGTAGAGCAAAAAAACCCTGAAATTTTTACAAAAATCATGATGATTTTAAACCTTATAAAAATATAGTCATAAACTTTCATTTACAGGGATTTGTGTAAAAATCTCCAGTGATAATAACAGCATTTTAGAACCTTCTCAACAGAAGCATTTTCGTGGAAAATGAATCAGAGACCAGATCCCACAACTAACTCATGCCTGAGAAAGACAAGGCATATACTCCATGTTAGAAACTGGACTGTAGTTGAATGATAGAAAACACATTGTACACTTAATGTAAACCCATTAGAATAGATTAATCCATTGAAAAGTAGTAAGAAATTAATTAGTAGTGAGAAATTAATATTCAGCCAAGTAGCTGGCTGCTACTTGGGCTTCATAGCACCTGTAGTAGGACAAAATGGAACTCATCTATTAGAAAAAGATGTCATGGACAGTTGATACCTGCTCTGAAAAATAAACCTTGCTAGTCATCAATTTTTGGGTGAATTTGTATCAGATCAGTGCTTTTCACATGACTACTCTTGATCTGATCAAAAACCAGTATATTGCTGAACCACACACAGGCTTTTCAAACCAAAGGTTTTCAATAGAGCCTTTGTGTAGAACATTTGCTTACTATGGTACGAGTATCAGATACGAACTGAATGGAACAGATATTAATATCCTACACTTAGAGGTAAATGTAACCTGAAGTTTTAAAGAAAGCTCTGTCTCCAGACCACTAGGAAAACTGAATAAAACTAATCAACATAAAAACTGGGAGAATGGTTCTGAAAATGTCACCAAATTACACTGTAGTTTCAAAGAGTCTGTTTTTTTAATGCCATGCAAGACCTGTGTACAAACTGAACTGCATCTTGGAATAACAAAGTTTTGGCTTTTATCACCCAACCTTTCAAATTTTATTTTTTTAAATCTTGAGGTGTTTAAAAAGGATTTTCATCTTCAGGAAACAGAATAGAACAGGATCAATTTTGAAGGATATATTTCCTCATAGAAAGGAGAAACTTTAGCAATTTGGGTTATCTGAAAGACCAAATAAAGAATATAAAGTAAACTGATGCCATTCTACTTACAATTTATTGCCAGTTCAACTGCTGAATTACTTTTGAATACCTCAGTGACTAATTCTACAATTTGCCTTCTAATGGCACTTTAATTTGAATAATCAAAATCCAAGAGTAGACTAGAAAATGGCCCCATGTTAGATCTCGGCATCTAAAGAGCTCTTGGCTGACAGCTACACAAACTGCTGCATGTACGTGCTGCATAGCGACACTGGCTTTTGGTTGTGTGGTCCTTTTTATTATTCAAGCTGGTGGTTCTACCTCTGAAGTTTAGAAACTACTTCCTACCTCATAACCACAGTACTAAAAATGTTCTGAAATGACCATATAATCTGTAGCTGCTTTATCCAGGATTGTGTTGGGAAGCATCTGAAAGACAGATCCTATTTTCTTCTTTTTTGACACTGAGGTTTGGCCATCTGTATCACTGGCATTTTCTGTCTGTTGAGAAAGTTACTTGGTAATCAACCAGAAATTTTCTGAGTGTAAATCTATGCTTTTTTACTGCCAGTGTAGGAGATGCACCATATTTGTACCTCGCAGCTGATGTTTCACTCAATTTTTGAATGAACTCAAAACTTCAACTACCTGAATATTTGAAAGGCAAAACATACTGGAATCATTGCTACTTTACAGCAGTTTTAGGAGAGAAATAAATGGGTTAAATTTTGCTTCCTCTAAGACTGTAAGTAGGATATTCCAGAGAAACACTTGTATTTAAAGGAAGCTAGCTTACAAAGCACCAGAAGGATGTGCCAACTGACAAAAGCTAAACTGCAGATGTGCAGACACTATTTCTCTATATCTTTCTTCCCAAAACCACCAGAGTACATGCCATACATCAGTTAAATTCAGGCAGACAGTAAAAGGGACAAACTTTTTTTGAAGTGAAAAGACTCCATATGTGCTGGTACCTACGCTATTACTGAATAAATTTAGTGCATGCCAGAACAACTTATCCTTGATTATTGCTAAAATAGCCTCAAACATTTTCTCGTATTTTAGTGGTGCAAAATTTGCAGGGCATGCAAATAAGTATGGATATAAAGCTATAGATAGGGTAGAGGGAAAACAACAACACACAAGCAAAATAACTACCACACAGGTAGCATCTGATGCCCTGGAAAGATTAAAATCTTCTCTTGGTCAGGGAAAGAGTGGAATGGAACACTTTTCTGTTATTCTACTAGATCTGCAAGGGTTCCATTTATAAGTGAATCTTTTAAACGACCACGAGAAAAATGCAGCTTGAGGTCAGTATTACAGTGGCAGTAAGGACACAGTTCACTCGCTGGGAAGGCTACTGCATTTTACACAGTCTACTTGCCATAAGCAGCTTGGAGATGACATGAAGTGAACTGGGTGACACAAACTCCATCCAAATTGGAAGTATTTTCATTTTTCAAGTGACAATCAGAATAATGACATTTATAAAAGCATTGGTTGGCATTGTCAATATCACCTGGTAACTTTTTTTAATCTGTGCAAAGGGAAAAAATAAAAATTCTTCTGAAGGTAGATACTACTCTGGAGAGTCCTATCTAGGCTAAACTGAATTGGAATAAAAGTTATTTACATTTATGCACTTAAATAGGGGATTTTTTTCTAGGGTAACAAATCTCACTCAGAGCAGATTATTCTTCTCTTTGACTGTACTCAATGGTATAGGGAGTGCCGACTTATGGTATAGGGAGTCACCTTAAATTTAAGGTGACAGTTCTTACTTGAAAAACCATAAAGGGAGTGGGACTGTGGGTATTCTGTGGGGTAGAGTGGCAGCTGAAATTAACTGATGAAGAGCACTAATACCAAAAAATCCTCAAGAAAAATGAGCAACAGCTTGAGAAAGCTAACCTCCAGATATTGTAACCTGTTTCCCCACCTCTTCCTGAGAGAAAGACCTAGCAGCGATGATAGTATATCAGTTCAGCTAGGATAGAAAGAAGCACAGCACAGACACAGAAGTATCTTCTATATCTTCATAGCACTTACATTAATCTGTATCCAGTAGGTTTTTGAAAGCAGCTGAACTTTTTGCAATACCCAATGCATTCACCAGTCTTTGGAAAAAAAAAAAAAAAAGAAAAAGTTTTTCCTCAACTGACCTTTCTTTTGGCCTATTCTCATTTGCATATCCCCAAAGCCCAGACTTTTCATGATAGTTCAAAGAACTCATTCTATTGAGCATCCTGAAAACATCTGTTAAAGTCCATTTAATCTTTTCTTCAAGCAAAAGAAATTGCAGTTTCCATTCTCCATGAATTAAGCATCCCTAGTGCCTAATCCACCTAATTTTTACCTCTAAAGGAGATGTGGTAATTGCTTTGTGGGAATTCTTCTCAAAAGCAATTCTAGTCCCAGGCACATGGCTTGATTGTAACATGTTCTTGCCTTCCCACACATTCTCACAGGCTGACCATTTTCGCCTGTTTTGGAGCTGCTGTTGACAGCCTGAATATCACTTCTTTTTTTCTTTTCTCGACCATAATTTTCAATTCTTTTTAGCTTTTTCTTTTTTTATTAGGGGTGGGGGGTGTTGGGGGTTGGAGGTCGGGGGCTGGGGGGAGGAGGGAAAATTCATTTCCCTTCTGCTGTTTCAAAAACTATCTGTAACTGGGAAAACTTGCTGACACGTAACTTTTCCAGGTCTTTGAAGATTATTTTTTCAGGATTTGTGTTCATGAACTCTGCTTATTTTAGTTTGTCCTTTTGATACCAGTTGTAGATGCTGCAGCTGACAGTTCTACCCTTGCACTCTCTGTCTCAATATGTGTATAAATGTCAGTGATTTCTAATTCAGAAGTGTATGGGCCAAGGGCTGAATTTCTGTAATGGAGCTGGCAAATAGAAACGAGAATTAACTTGCACTTAGTTATTCTGTATGACCCAGTCTGGATAAACACTAGCATTACCAAACAGTAACACAATCCTGACAAGGAACTTGAGCAATGAATCATTTTCTTAAATTATCCTGACATTTTAACACAGATGGGTCACTTGTATGAGATGCTTGAAGTTGGTTTCAAATATTTGCTATCCATCACTGGATAGCATCTCATCTAAGAACACCAAATCCAGTTGCACATGCCAGCAAAGTGAGATTTTCCTCCCCCAAATGTAACAGCAATTTTCTCAGTAGCTGAAGCAGTTGTTTCCTTTGGCATGACTTCCAAAAGATTTTGTCTCACCAGCAGTGTAAATTTTCTCTGCCTGCTGTCCCTTACTTCTCGCCATCTGAATGAAACCCTCTGCAATTGGACCCGATGGTCCTGCAGTTAACTGAGTATCTTGCAGCAAAAGACAGCCACAGAATCCTGCTGCAGCTTTGGGCTCTGCCTAGCCAAGCAACACCACCTGAACCTGCCCAGGTTTTTATTCTAAGAACCTGGTTAAGGTTGAATGAAGTTTGATCTTAGGCACATTCCTGATCTAGTATTAAAATCTGTGTCACTTTAAACTTATGAGCAGTGTGAACATTTGTAAATTTAGTCTACTCAGTTTCTACACTGGACAAGCATCCAAAAATACTCCAGCAGAAATGCACTCTGAAAAGTCAGCAGCTTAATGTGACCTAAGAAATGCTGGACAATATGGCTTCTAGCCTACTGACAAAGCTGTATTTTAGCACATATCCCATCTTACTAGACTGAATAACCAAGCATTATGGTCCAAGCATTAAGTTGAAACTTCACTGCTTTTGCACAGTTGCCATCTGTATTTTTCTAAGCAGATATTAAGCAGTACTTGATCTGGAAAAGCTGCTACAGAAAACCAATAACTATTTTGGCACCTCAGGCATCAGTGACAGATGTATTAATCAAAGACAGAAGACAGATGATACCAGGAAAAGTAAGAAAATGGAAAGAAACGGAAGAAAAACATTGGTGTGACACTTGGGTATCAACAGCAGATATGCACATGTGTTTCATGTAACAATTTGCTATGAATTCAACATTTACTGGATTTATTATTGCAAAATTGCTTCTTTTTGACAGCTTTTTCAGGAAATGCACTAGTTTTATTTTGGAGAACTGGAATACTGTGATGGATTCCCCATTGCCAGAAAAACAGTATCATATATTTCAAACATGGACTTCAAAGTATGAATCATATTCTGTAATTTGAAAAACTCAGCCAATAAAGATCACGAATAAACAACAAACAACAGATAAGCCAAAAGGAGGAGGGGGAAGAATGGGTGGTGCAGAAAGAAGAAACCATACACACAGAATTTTATCAGACATTGGACTTCCTATCAACATTTTAGTAATTTCTTTTTCCGTTTGCCTTTACTATTAAATAAATTGTACAGTAATTGCACATTTTTGGTGCTCTTTGTTTGTACAAATCCTCTTTGTATTTGGTGTCACCAAGCACTTACTAACACAAACTTAACAAGGCACCAAAAAGGAGAGATGCCTTACTCCATACCTTCATTTGGGCTCCATTTCAAGATCTGTCACAACAGCTAGTAGCATTTGTACTTTGCTCTTGTAGTTTTGTATGTCAAATTTTTTTTGTGTGTGTGCAAGTGGCATGTTTCATTTCAGACATATCCTTGAGTCACCATGTATGCCACAAGAGCCAATACTGAATAGAAAGGAGTGGATTTATCTGTGAATTTTCAAAGCTTTGAAGTGTATTCTCTCTGCTCACCAAGGAAAAGAAAAATTACTTGTTACAGAGGCTGGTGAGAAGCTGGAAGTAAAAACGGCATCCAAAGTGTACAGGAGTATTTTGCATCAGGACTCACATCTGGAAAACCATTTTCCACACGTGAGAAAAAACAGCCTTTTCCTTCTAGTATTTTTCAATTTACTTAGAAAAAGCTTAACTGTTACAGATTACAGTGATAAATAAAGTGATTTTGAAAGGTCTTCCTGTGAGTTCTGCTGAGCGTGTTTGAAAGGCTGTTTCCTGCTCTTGCTGTTTTAGCACTGGCCTTAACCACAAGATAATAAATATTATCACCCTAAAGATCATGTAGTGGACGTTAGTTCTCTGCTGGCACATAGTGCATAGGTAATGTAATACAATCAAGGGCCTATAAAGCTCATTTGACTAAAATGCATGTAAATAAAGCAGAAAACATTCTATAATCATCCTCAAATGAAAATAAAGAGTATCAATAACTTCTAAACCACTTCAGTTTCCAGGTACCTCATGTCAATCTGTATTCTACGAAAATTCTCCAACAGCAAATGTGGAAAGTGGTAATTAGTGACGAGCCATAATTATCTTTCTTTTTAGCACTGTAACAGGGCTGCAACATATTATCTTCTGGCACAAAGAATATATTTGTTATATTATTATTATTGCAGACTGTTCCTGACTACAGTTAGGTAGTTAATATAATTATTTTATTAATAGTCACTGTGACATATAATCATTGATTATATATTTGAGCTAGTGAATGTTACATTTGTATTAGAATGCAGCTCATTTAGCAGGGAATGCTATTATGTTCATACAAAATATCCGAGTTGCAGAAAATGTGTGCACTGAATTCAAGCTCACGGAGGAGCAAAACAAAGCCCATGACAAATCCAGAAATTTAAACTTAAGTAATTTGGTCCTGTGAATGCTTTATATACTATTATTAATGTAGAGACTTAAGACTGAGCTTAGCTTTGTCTTTCATTGAGGATTTTGGTGCATGTGGCACTGCACAACAGAGGAAATACTGTCAATTTTCCCTAACATGCTATAGGCTCTAAAACAGAATTCGCATGTAATAAAAGCTTAATTTTGCTCACTGTTGGGGAAAAAAAGAAAAGTGCAACATTGGCAGAGAAATGTATAGACAGGTGGACAGGAGATTATATTGCTGTATCCCAGTATAGAGTAATTTCTGCATCACTCTGTAAAAGCAATGTAGTGTTATGATGTCCCACCTGTTCTCCTCTACTGTGACATCCTTATTCTCCAGTACTCCTCCACATTTGCCCTAATCATTCAGCAATATAAAAAACCCCAAAACAGTATTATAAGGAAAGGAAACTATTGCTTTACAGCTTTGATTACAACCTAACAAAATGAGGCTTTGCTATGTATAAACTGCTGAACAAAGCTACAGATCAAGCTGCTGCTAAGGATACCCACAACGTTTAGAGATATACTGACTGAGTTTTAAGCGGACCTTACGGCATTACAAGGCATTATCAGTTCCTGTCTAAGCAGACACTTCTAATTGACTAAGAATCCAGCTTCTCAGTCCCCTTCCCTAGAGCAGAGAGTCTTCAGAGTGCACAGAGGAGCTAGATTTGACTTACAAGCAGATCAGAAAATTTCATCAGTAGCCAACCATTTGAATAGCTGTCTGGGGTATGTCTACTTGGTATTTTGCAGAAAACAGGGAGCTCACTCTGGCTACTATTGAACAGAGTTTATGGGACCAGTCTACGGCATCTTTCTTAAGCACACATTAACTCAAGAAACAAAACCAGTTTATTCATGTTCTATGCAACATCTGGGTAAGTCAAGCATGGGTCACCAAGCTCACACCTGCTTATAATTCCCAGTCAAAAGTTAAAAATACAAAAGGGCAGGGGATTAAATTAAGTAGAGAGAATTGCAATTGCAGTGCATTTAAGTGATAATTATCAACATAAAAAGCACCCACAGTGGAAGAACTGGAAAAAACAATGACTTTAAAAAGAAGCATTGGTGACTGTGCTGACAAAAATAGGCACGCACATGCAAGAACATGGCTTGTAAGAAGCAATTTTTCCTTTCTCCCAGCAGTCTGAACAGTTTGAGCAGTAAACTGAAGTCATAGATGTTTAGATGAATTAGAAACAGTCTACAGGAGAGTAAGAATGTGACTTAAATTACCTAGAAGACATGAAAGACTAAGTAAATGGGACTGTTCAGCCTGAAAAGAAAGAATTAAGGAGACACACAGTAACAACCATCATCTGCAAAATGCTGTTTCCAGCAGAAGAGAGTCAGGTTACACAACTGGAAGAACTTTTTAGAAATAAAGGCAGAAAAGCCATGGGATGCCTGCAGGTCATGGAGCTTTCATTCTTGGAGCTTTTAAATTACGGGTTAGCCAAATATTTGTTAGGAGATAACTGATCCTGCCTAGACAGCAAGGATAGACAACGTGTCACCTCAAGGTCACCTTGAGTTCTGTGATTTTATAGAGGGTAGACAGACCAAGTCTGCAAAATACATCTCAGGTTCACTGTAGCCTCTCAAATTATTTAACTGGAAAGGGATCACTCGTTCACTTAAATGTGCTTTGGAAGATCTCTACAACTACCTGTAATATTCACTCAACCTATCAGGAAAAAGCGGAATTAAATCTGGAAAATACTTAAAATGGGGAATTTCTTTAAATAGTATGATTCTGAAAGACCACAAAGGCATAGCCAACACAGTACAGCTTCAAAGAACAGCAAACTTCATCAGAAAGTTTCTGCAACAAATTACTCATTCACTCTCAAATAAACATAGAATTAAAAATAAAACCAGAAAGAGAATTCAAACTTACTGCTTCACCAGTTTTTCCAAGGTTTCCTTGGTCTCCTTGTTCTCCCTGTTAAATGTAGAAAACAGATGATGTAGTTCATTAGAAAAGTAATTTCTTTCATATGTGTATATTAAATTCCTCTGTTTTCCTAGGAGCCTCTTTATTTTCTAAATTACATCTGCCAATTAAAACTTCAAAAGCTAAAATTAAGCAACCAGCAAAGATTTAATTTTGTCAGTGGCAAATTTCAATTTTGTAAAAAGATGTCCTAATGTATTTAGGACTTGCCCCAAAAATGAAAACTATGTAGTAATGACTCACTAAACATATTAAGTCAGCAAACACTATAAATGAATGATTTATTTAAATCTTCCTTTCAGCAAATTACCTTCATTATTTCACAACTGCTTCAGAAGTAAATGTACACACTATTTTACTATGAAACACTAGGAAAAATGACATTTGAACGACAGTTTAACAAACTTCTCCCTCTCCCCAAAAGCTAGCATGAAGTATAAGATTAATTAATTCTCTTCTCCTTAATAGCACTGCAAGTCACATTAAGTAACTCTGGAACATTTTTTAATTTATTTTACAAGTGGAAGCTGTATGTATACGCACTATGAATTATCTGGCTATGATTTAATCTCAGTGCCCTGATGAACAGCGTTTTGGCTACTTTTTATTCAGATTGCAATTCAGCACTGAGAAATTTTGCTGCCACAAGCTCCTCTCAAATTGCAGTATTTCATCTCACCCCCCCACACACCTCTGAAATCCTGCTAGCACTGGAACTGCCCTGGGTCCTTTGTTACCCCCAGGCCCAAACACTCTCACATCCCCAGACAGCTAGATCTCATTTGAGCAGGTGATGTCTTTGCTCGCACATCCCTGTCTCCTACAGCTGCATAATTTCCTTGTTTTCCAAAACGGGATCTTGCAAGAAAGAATTGCCAGTATGATATCCATTTATATTATATGGAAGCTTGCGTAGTCATATCCTTTCACTGACGTGCCCACTGTATATAGCAATGTATAATTGTACACAATTAGTACTTCAAACACATATTTTTTTCATATATAAAAGCATTACTTACCTTTAGACCTTCTGGTCCAGGATCACCTACATAACCTTTCTGTCCTGGCTTTCCCTAAAATAATTATAATAAAATATTGTAAATATTTTATTTTTGAAAGGTAGTTTCACCCCGATTTCTTAATTTATCAAAATATATGCACTCAAAAATCTACTGTTTCGTAAGTAAAATCTACTATTTCATACCAGCACTTGAACCAAGTGTATTTATACATCTACATCTGAAAATACACTGTTGATTATTATAATAAATCTGCACAGCAAGCAGAATCTGTATCAACTCTTACAGCAGTTAAAACTGAGGAAAAATAGTCACAGAGCAAGAATCAAACTTCAATTTCACTTCAAAAAACATATTAATGAGACAAAGAAAAGGTAAATTCATGTTCTCTCATGGCTAATTCCAGCAGAACAGGCATTCATGCTAGCAAAATTTGATGTTCAGACTTCAGGAACTGGTGTCATAATTGTACTTCTTCAGCCAGACAAAATCAGCTCAAATATCTTCTCCTCTTTGTTCATGGAATTGATTATTTTAAGCCTTTTGCTGCTGACAGATATTGTTGCTATGATAGTCTGTTAAGATAGAATGTTAATAACGTACTGTTACCTGGAAGAAATAAAGCAACATCAATCAGAGCAGGAGGCCATGAAGAGATGAGATCTTTGCAGCATATTGTAACATTCATTCCTCTGTTGACACTCACACAGACCCAAAGGCATACAAACCAGAACACTTTTCCCTTGAATTTTCAATTAGATGTTTATAACTTAATTATACCTCAACTTTTAGGAGGTTGTTTTCCCTCCAGGTAGACTTAATTTCCTCAACAATATAAAACATGGCCTAATAATTTTGTTATCTGAATAGCATAGCCCTGCCTAGACAAACTTTCCCCATCTTTTCTGAGGCAAAGAACAAAAGTAAAGGTCCAATGGTCTCACTGTGGCTCTTGGGGAAATTGCTAATGAGAGCACTGAAGCCTGACAACTGGAAAAATAAAACTAATTCAACATTTTAATGATTCAGTATCAAAAAGGTGAGATTTCTGCTAAAAGAAAATTATAAATTTTGGCAGAGAGAATAATTGTCATCACAGGCCCCCAATGAGAGCTTTCCTTTCCAAATTGGCTGGCCTGAGACATGAGCAACTCAAACAACTGATAACAAAAAGGCTTCTTCAAAAAAAGTGGGATTCTTCCACTTGGCTCTTTTGCTCTGGCTGCTCTGTGCCTGTCTTTCAGAGCACAATGTGTGTATTAGCTTCTGGGCATCTCAGAAATTCTCTATATGTCTTAAAATTATACTGCCTTAGTATTCCACAAGTTCTTATATTAATCCGTTTTTCTCTCTCTCATTCTCTTCTCTGCCTGCCTGAGCAGTTTCATTTTGCCCTACAAGCTCCAACAAATATCACTGCCTTAGGAACAGATTTTTGGTTTTGCCAATGGATTAAAACAGGAACATAAAAAGAAGTTCTGAGAGATGCAGATAAGGGAAGCCACGTCTTTCCACAAGGTTTAGCAAAGAACAAGTGATGGGTTTCTGCAGATTACACATGCTGTTTAACTACTTTGCTTCAAAGAATCTTAAGGTCTTTCCAGAGAGCAAGACTGTAACATAAAAATGTTTTAAAATCAATTCATTGAAAGAAAACTAGTGGCCACTATTGACTACCTTGAGAATTTTAGTCCTATCAGAACTGAACTAGAGCTATGAATTGTAAACTTTTCTTGGCTGTAGTACCTCAGCTATGTACTAGCTGCAAAGGAAAAACAACAGATGCAAGTTGATCAGAAAGTGGAACAAGTGGATTTAACTGGTAAAGCAATTTGAAACATACAGATTTGGATTTAAACAGAAATGCAATACAACTGTAAATTACAGGTGGAGGAAAAGCCACTGACAGAAGTTTAAATTAGGGCTGGCTGCTTTTCTCCTTGCAACCCCCTGAGAAAATTACTCTTCCAGGACAGGGTAATTCCAAAGGAGATGCTGGCTTCCTAAAATATTAGCTGAAGGTTCTGCCCTTCCCTTTCAGGAAACAGCAACCATCTCTGCTTCCTTTCACTTCACAATGGGTAGATACAGGTATGTATATTTTAATATAAATATTTCTCACTACCACTCTATTCCTATCACTCCGCAGGCTCCTTGCATGTGTTCAGCCCACAAGAAGACATATGCTACCTTCAGAAAATACTGTGCTGGGGAAGTGGGTCAGCTTTCAGAGCTCTTTCCTCCATCTTCAGGAGGAACTGGTCCCTTTATGACTATATAAACACCAGCTTTTATTTTCCACATGTACCTCAGAAAGGAATCAACTCTCAACAATTCCTTTTTACATTCTGGTTTAGAACAATCTCCCCTCTTTTAAAGGCATTTTCTGCTCCAGCAATGAAAATAAATAAAAAATAAAAAAAAATTTAAAAATGCACCAATGCCTGCACTGACTGAGTTGAGCTACACTGACAGTTACAATGTTAATATTTGGATAGTCTTTCGAAAAGAGAGTTAATTGGGTGGAAACTGAATAAACACAGTCACTTCTTTAGTGTGGCATCTACTGTATTTTCACAGGACAAATAAACCAATACTAAAAAAATCAGCATTTTTTGATGTAGAAGAATTAATTTAAGAGAATGTAAGTATTTATTTGAATTAGGAATAGAATGGGTGTGAATGTTTGGAAAGGAATGAATGAAAAATCAAATTATATGATCAGATTCAGATCAAAAACCTCTCCCTAACTGAAGCAGAATGAGCTCTGTGGAACCTGAGATATATCCTGAGTAAGGGGGAAAGTATCCTCAGTTTTGTTTCCAGTTGTTTTAGACATATGGGAATTAATTTTCAATTAATTAATGAGAACCAGAGCACAGGTTCATATTAACCTCCTATTCCAGTAGAGTATGTTCTATTTTGCTGGCAGCATTGGTCAGGTCAGTCCCAGGGGTTTGAGTTTCATGCCTGTTTTTTTAAAGCAAATGTTAGAAACAAGGGCAAGGAGGAGGTGAGAAGAAAAATGAGGTGAAAATTAATGGCTGCCTGCTTGGCGCATGCCTGAACCTGAACTGGGCGCTGAACACTTTGACCTGAAAACTACACAGCAGAAGAGATGAGGAATTCCAGAAACATTAGAAACCTGTTCCGTTACTGTCCAAGAGAAAGCAGGAACAGTTTCATAAGAATAATCAAAAGTTTAAAATACATCACCTGCAAGGATACTTTATCGAGTTTAGACAAACCCTAAGCAAGTCAGGATAACTGTCTGGAAAGAGGCCTAACCTATCTATCAACCATGCCTACAAATAAGGTCTGTCAGACCGGAAGCAAGGCTGTAGCAAGAAAGACGCAGGCAAGCCTTTCAAGATAGAACAGTCTGTAAAACCCTTCCATGCTGGAAAACACAAATTAGAGACACATCAGTCAAAGGCATAGTGACAGCTGATGGTGACTTGAGGCCATGCACAGCCAGACCACTTCTTTATGTCTCTCTCAGAGAGCTCCCTGCCCTCACGGCTACTTAATTAGTACAGTGACAACACAGTTTTGATAGCATTTACTTTCAGATGCAGCATTTACTTTTTTAAACTCCTTTCATGAAAAATGGAAACAAAGTCTATGTAAGTCAAATGCATGTGAAATTGCAATCAAGCAAGCATGATTTTGAAAGACAGATGCATTCAGCAGCTTACTGACTCAGTCCTGCTAAACTAGATCAGATTTAACAACTTCATGGTCTGGACTCTCCCTTTCTAATGTAATCACTCAGTCTATGTTACAAGCGGGGTGAAAAAGCAAGGACAAGCAGAGATGGGAACAGAGTTCAGAGCAGCAGTATGAACAAGTTGGCCTGGGGCTGTGAAACAACTGGAGCCAACAGAAGCCGTAGAATCCAAGCAAGACCAGATGGGCCCCAGGGTGAGGGGGGAAAACAGGCAGGGCTCCCCATGAAGCAAAATTCCCACTTGCCCTACCTATTGTTTCAGGAGGGGATGTTAGCCAGCAAGCTACTAAAAAAATATCTCTGGAGACAGCAACTGTGGGGCCCACCTAAGATACACACATTCTTCTCTCATCAGTTTGCTGTGAGAGAGAGAAACCAAGGAGCCATAAGACATACCAATGGTTTGCACATTTCTCATTGAGAGAAATCAAAAACAAAAGAATTCAGGTCAAACTGACCCAAAATAGACTAAAAATATTTCCGTTTGCTAGGTTACACAGAAAGTTATTCTCTTGGGTCACTTTGACAACAGCTGATGGTGGCCTCTGCATGCCCAGTGACACAGAGAACATGAAGGTAGGTGTCTCATTGCCCATGAGTCACCCGCTGCATCATCTTCTTTTCCAATTGCTACAGCACAACATGGGGGATGCTGTCCAGCCATGAAGCCCTGCCCAAGGAGGAGACTCAAGTATGATGCAGCCAAAATAAAAATTTCCATGAGGCTCTTGGCAGAAGCTTAGGCAGATTAAACAGAATATTGAACTGAGTCACAAAGCGTTTTGAAATTCTGTTCAATGTTTTCCTCATCTGAAAATAAAAGAGGGTTTTGGGGGTTTTTGTTTTGTTTGTTTGGGTTTTTTTTAACACTTAACCCATGTGGCAAACCACTGTTATAACATTATTTCTAACAGAAAGTAAATTCCCAGCTTTGACTAGCTAACGAACTTGAAAAATGACATAGGAATATACCCACTCTAGAACCAGGAAACAGTGGGACTTTCACGACTTCATGCAAGAAATGGGAAGTCATCCAAAGTGACCAAGCCAATAATTACCACACATAAGCAAATTAAGTAAAGGCAGAAGATCATATTGCATCCAATAAACTTAGCTACACTCCCATAGTCTCTAATGCAGGCTGAGAATTTTTAGCTGAGAATTTTTATAAAAAATAAGCTTCAAGTCTGCTAAAATACTCGTAGACAAGAGCATATTTTAATAACTTAAATTTTAATTTAATTAAATAACTTAAATTTAAATAAATTAATATTTTAATAATTTAAATTTTTATGTTTAAAAATGTGCCAGCACAAACAGCAGTGTAACATTCCAGCTTTACTGTTTTCAGTGTCTACCATATCCGTTTGAAAATTATTTCTTAAAGCATCAGTCCTTTATGTTTCTCCCTCTAAGCCAAGTCTCACGGTGGGTTATTTCCCAATTTAATATTTTGATTTATTTTGTGCACCATGGCTGTGATTTTCTCTCAAATACTTCCTATGGAAAACCATTTCTTCTCCCAGCTCTGCTTTGAGCATGTGCTGAGGGAAGAGAAATACTCAGGAGGTGCCATTTTAACACAGTCACTTCTCACAGTAAACTTACCTTTTAAAGCAGTACTTCTGCTGAAAAATAGTCTGCCCTAACAAAATTACTTATACTTACTCTTGGGCCAACTCCTCCAATTGGTCCAGCTGGTCCTACTTCTCCCTAAAAAGAAATCAGGACTTAATAATCTCAATGAAAAGTCTAACTTTAAAAAAGAAAATCTGCAGACAACTTTGTATTTATTATACCATCTTAAATTTGCTTCATATGTGTTTGTGTGTGTCCGACAGAAACACAGTAAGAGAGAATAATCTGATTTCAGAAAAATTCATTAATCAGAAAGCCATGCCCTACGTAGCCACTAGAGGCAGCTAGAAAGGCTGTGAAACTGTTGGTATACCTACCATTACAGCAATATTTTCACAATTTTGAGCATGGAGAGACTCAGCAATGCTGTGTCAACTTCTTTTTCTGCCCTGCAGTTACTGTCTTCTAGCAAGATATGACACTTTATGACTATAAAATCAGTAGGAACATTCTTTTCTCTTCCATGTTGCTATGACACAGTCACTAAGTTAGCCAAGCCATCTTGACAGTGTTTATCCTTGTCTTTTCTCAAGGGTGGAGGGAGGCTGAGTGTCAGGTGTGCAAGTGAAGAAATGAGACACTGTGCCTGTGCTGTGCAGTGCACTGTGTTAACTACTCAGGGTTCACTCGTTACACACTTATATTAAAGCATGGATTTGTATCAATGCTGTGCTAGGATGTCATGCTGTGATCATTTTATGCTTCATTGATCCTCCTCAATCTGGACAATTTTCTCCAGGTTTGGGAGGAAGTGCTACACAACCTTTTCAATTACAAGCAAAAGGAAACAGAGAAATTAAGAAATCCTACCTGCAGCTTCCTGCCTTCTAACTAAACAGATCATTTTACTACTGTTAGATTTTACTCCCTAGTATCTGTCATGGAAGCTCATAATTAAGATATGTCTAGAGGTCTATCCCCAGAATCACTGATTAAATTATTTCTAATGTTAATTAATTTTAGCCTAAGAGACATGAGATTTTATTTTTATTATGATCAATTAAGAATATTCAATAAATTTATAAGATGAAAAGCCACCTTCCTGCCCCTTCAATTAATAGGGGTCTGTTTACTTAAGTGTATCTAGGATACTATCATTAAATTGATAGATGGTTTCTATCTCCATATCACACCCCCGCCCCACCCCCACCCACTCCCAATATATCCTCAGTTTAACTAAAAGAACCACATCTGACTCTGGAAACATTATCTGAGATTCCACTGAAATAACTAAAATAAACCACATAATGGATGCACAGCCTCATAAGGCTGCTAAAACCTCTTTGCAACACCTGCCAACATTAAAAAGAAACTTGAAAATTTGCACGACAGCACCACAAACACCTAATCATTGTTGTCTAACCATCTTACCCCTCAGAAATTTTTCTTTAAAACATAAAATCTTAATTGGATAATTTTTCCATCTTACCTCAACTCCTTTGGGGCCTTGTGGCCCTGGAGGCCCTCGGTCACCCAGAAGTCCCTAAACATCCAAACACACGTTAGTGAGAACTTTTATCAGCTAACAACCACATTGGTCTAGTTTCTCTCCTCTTACAAACCAGGACAGAAATGCAAAACTGAGGAAGCAGGCCTCATTTCTTACTACTGTTAGGAAGCCAGAAGAAGATGCAGCAGAATTTCAATATCTGATGGAAAACTGAGTATCCTACAAACTTTTACTACACAGATTCTTCTAAAGCTTTTTTCTTCAGGGTTTGGTTTTTTTTTTTTTTTTGTAAAGGAAATAAGAAAATATCAGAGCTCACAAAAGAACAATTCCCCTTTTTTGAAGACGTAAAGCACACCATCATATTAAGATTAAAGCAGAACCAATGTTACTCTTACATATCTTGGATTTAGGTAGCTGTTAGCATAGCATGTAATAACATTGAAATGAAAATTAACTACAAAGTGAATTTAAACTACTAGTTTGTCCAAAACTACTTGTGATTTTCAGCCCTTACTTTTCTGTAAGGATTAAAATGAGGTTCGCAGAGATAAAGAACCTTATATTCTGCCAACTTGGAGTTTTCACGAATGTTCACACCAACATTTAAAAAACTTTGCTAAAATGACTTCACAGCTAGTAATGTGATAAAAATCTTGGTCATCCCAATTACAATGGTAGTAATTGGGAAAAGCACTTGATCTGGCATAGGACAACAAAAATCTAAAATCTGTGTAAACATATTATTAATGTTCTAGAAAAGCTAAGCTTAACAATATCAGATAAAGCAATAAGAACAGAGAAACTGCACTTTAGGAGAGATATGATTAGCCTCTGAAGAAAGCAATGGTGGGAAAGTTCCAAGTGTAAGCCTTATTAATTACTTACTAATGAAGCTGAAGTCTAGACAGAAGGTACACGCACTGATCCAGTAACAATTTACTTAGCATGCAAAGTAAAATGTAACAGAAAATGCAACAAGCCACCTTAAGGTACAGAGTTTCACCAAAGAGCCCATCAGGCTGGGGAATACTGGTGTGGACTGCTGTTTGAAATACCACTATAAAAGTGACAGGAGGGCTTTTAGTACCACTATGTAAGTAATATTCTTGTGTAGTTAGTAACAAATATTTTTCATTTACAGAACTTTTGTTTCATCCTAATAGCAAAGCACATTAGGAGATACGGTTTCAGCCCAATGTAATTGCATGGTGGAAATGTTAGGAATACTGCTACTCTACACACTCTTCCACTGCACTTAAATGGATCCTGAAAAAAGTCCCAGACTGTAAAATGAAGACTAAATGAAATTTCCAACTCCCTTTGAGGTTTCAGGCAAAAAAACCAGAAAACGAGGGGAGTCATTAGACATGTGCCAAAGTGCCTGGAAAATAATGGGGGAGTCAGCAAATGGGGGTATCCTGTATTTCACATACATAACTTCTCAGTTGACCATCCCTTCCAGAAGTGATGAAACACCTAATAGTCACTTATATTGGTGTTATCCAAACAAACATAAATTAGTAGAGGAAGTAAGTTCTCAACTACTCAACTACTGCCACAGTACAATACACACTGCTGGAAAAATTACAGTTGCAGTCAGCATATTCTGACCATCTTTTCCTCTCAATTTTCTCAGTTGCAGAGCATAAATACTTGCAAGAATAACACAGGAAACTAAATTATTTCAGAACTTCTTAAAAACATTCTTATTTCCTTTTTTAAATGTAAGTGCACCTTTTTTTTTTTTTAATAAAAAGTGGTGAATCAAGATCAAACACCTTCTAAATTATTGTTTCCAAGCTGAGTAATGTGCTGTAGACCAAATTACATAACGAATCCATTATTTTAGAGAGGTCAGATTTACTGATTACTGCATTAATTTAGGGAAAATTGACAATCCAGAACTTCAATTGGTATTTAGAGATGGCTGATCACATTGAGACTTTAAATATTCAATCAAGAAGCTGAATTTTTTCCACACCAACTGCTAAAAAATAAAGCTTATCCTGCTTTCTTGGCTTTTAAAATGGGTATTGCTTCTGAGGAAGCATAAACAAAAGCATGAGGAAAAGAGCAGCATAGGGGGAACAGTTTTCTAAAAATAAAAGCTGGAGGGAATTTTTTAAAACTGCAGTCAACAGAAGACATCTGGGAATCCTGAAAGCCAAGCATTTCCAATGTTATAAAGCCCTTCTCCCTTGGTACTAGGAGCAATGTAAGAATTTTTCCAGTTTGGTAATCTTCCTTCTCAAATGTAAGCCATGAATTCTCCCTGATTAGAGCAGGCTGTCTAAGCCTTTTGTTTGTAAGACCAAATGTGCTGAATCTTGTTCAGCTATGTAATTTCTGTATCAAAGCAATACAGACTCTCTAACTTTGTAGGCTATCTTTTAGTACTTTTTTTTTTTTTTCTGGAATGTGTGAAAAGGCAATAGATCAGTAATGTATTTATTAAACAACAACCCAATTCTAACAAAACCATCTGATTTAACACTTTGGATATAACGTGGAATAGTATGATCCCAGTGAATAAAATGGGTAGCAGGGATTAGACCTCAGTTACATCATTCATGCACCATTTTGAAGGACTAAATCTGATCCACAGTTCAAAGGCTGTTGTATTTCTCTCTTTTATTTTCCCTGGATCCTAGACACAAGCCTTGCATCAAAAGTTTTTTTTAGTGCTCTTCTAATTCAGAAATACAGGAGCAACTTCCATTGCAATGGTCAAATAGAACTTATTCATATAAGGTTGCTAACATTATACATACAAGCAAGTTAGTAAAGCAATAAATCAAAACTAAAGAAAAAGTCCACACCTGTCCCTGGAAATGTATTTTAACTTCTCCCCAATTGGCTGTATCAGATAATGAGTTCTCAGCCTTCCTAGTGAATTCATGTCTGAGCTATTTAGGAACCAGATTTGTGATACAGTTGAAAGATATGAGATGCATAAAAAATTAGCTGTGGCTTTGGCAACTGGTTTATTTGAGATCTTCTCAAGAAGGATTAGCTTTGGCATGGAGGGATGTCACAATCTTCCCGGTACAAATACAACTATATCTTTAAACTATTTATTGCTACCTCTCCTATGTTTTCTTGAGTAGTCTGCCACAGAAGTTCACAGCTCTGTTGATGGGAAATCTTGTAATTTCCATCTCTGTTTATTCATTGACAACTTGCATGTTTTGTCCTCAAATCAATTATATTGTTGGTCTTACCCAGGTGTTTTGCCTCGCCCATTTCTGGTTTACTTACAAAGCTCAAAGAGTCCCTTCATTTTGGTAGGATAAATAAACTGCCTCTCAGAATACAGTCATTCAAGTATCCTTTTCTGTATCTAGTCCCACTTGATTGAGTCATTCTGGAATACAAATGGCCAGAACTGCATGTACTACTTAGATAAAGTCTTCTCGTGCTTTGTTCAGTGGCATTAATGAGACACCTTGCCTCATGAGTTCTAGAATTTCACTTAATTTCTAACTGCTTTTTTGTGCTCTTGTTTCAGAGACATCTGGCCAGTGTCCTTCCTTCTTGCCAGGAGCAAAGCTCTAAGTTTACAGTAGGATTGACTGTTTTAGGCCTTGCATGCCTCAAGTCTGAAGTAACAGAAGTGGGATGAATTAGTAAAAAGGGCAGTTTTTAAGATCATCTAAAGATGCTCAACTTTGTTTCACATACAATTTCAGTACATCGTATTTCTGCCTATTTATCAGTGAAAATAAAATATAGTGAAAATACTCCCAAGGCTGGTAAGTGAAGAACTTAATTTGTACTTGCCTTTCAACAAGTATTAGTCAATCTTTATATACTACTCCATCATCTTTCTCTTGGTTAATTTCTGACGCAACTGCAGTTTTTGTACTAGTCTCTACCTTTTCCATTTTAAACCAAAATTTGCCATATGTGCTTTTATCCAAAACTCATTGAAAACTCTACACATCAGAATTATTGCTGAAGTTTGGTCTAAAATCTTAGTCTACTAAAGAAGAGAAGCTAAGCCACAGCACTATTTTGGTAGATAATTTTTATATATTATTATTATTATATTTTATTTTATCCATTATTAAATCTGGCTAGTGAATGTTACACTTTTTTTTTTATATTTTTACTATTTCCTTCAAAATTTGTTTTAAAAAATATCTGTATTACTCGGGTGAGATTACAGAGATCTACATGCATTTGGCATATGTTTTATTTAAATACAGGTGAAATATATGCTACTTTCTTGCTACATAGCATTTTCTCCAAATTTCCTTGCACTTAACTTGCTATTACATGCTTCCATCTGACGCAGTAATTACCCTCATAACTGCGTGGACAGCATTAAATACTAGATTGACTTCCTCCTATAAATACCTAAGGCAAAGCATCTGTATTTTGAGAGTAAGATTATCTTCTCATAATGCTTGTGTCCATCTCTAAGAGCTTTTCTTTGGAGATTTATACTGTTTAATGTTTTTATGAATAAGTTTTTTCATATAGTCTTACCTTAGGACCTTCAGGGCCATTTAATCCAGGCACACCAATATCTCCCGGAAAACCCTAAAGAAATCATACATACAAATGACTTACAGACTAGGAATCTTTCCAGTGTTCCAGCTTGTTTTGATTCTGTTAATTCATTTAATAAACCGGAATCACAGAAACAAGAAATAAATTAGTTCTACCACCCCCAAAATGTCAAAATCCATTAAGTTTCCTTGAAATTATTTGGATAAGTGACAGATTTTAGGCAGCTTTTATTAAACTCAATTTAGCAGATGTCAGTATGGATTTAATTTCTCTTAGCAGAAGACTTTTTATCCATTAAGCAACATTTGAAAAGCAAAGTTTGAAATTAAACCACTGGATTGTACAAAAGAAGCCCCACAAAGCAGCCAGCACCAGGTCCTGTACTCATGAATTCAACTATTTTTTTTTTAAAAAAGTTTAGAGAGCAGCTGAAGCCCATAAATCCTTGGCCACAATTTAAGGACAAGATCACTGCAAGATTATAAAGAGGGTAGAAAGCCTTTCACCTCCAAATCAGCAGGTGCTAACCCAGGTCTGGTTGGCAGTAACAGAAAGTCACCAGCATGTAACATTGTTCAGAATAAGCCTTTGTGAAATAGTGTGTGGTATATATCCAGATGTTGGTAAAGAAAAAATGAATATGCAAAGGAAATGAATGAATTAGAAGTATCACCATCTGGCTAGTAGGTACTGAGTGGGACACCACGAGGATGTTTCTATGTCAGAGGAAACCAGTGCTACAACTAGATTGCTTTCTAAGGAATGAGTGTATTTAAAGGAAACAAAAATGATGCAGCTAACCCTTATGCAATACAGTAGTGAGTGACATTTCATAAGCATCCAGTGAATAAACATAATCTTTATATCTGTAGGATAAATAAAGCATTAGTAATTAACTTTTTAGTTACCACAGGGCTCACTCAGTCACCTGCCAAGACAATATTTGATTTTATTTTTTACATTTTTAAATTTCATTAAATCTTGCCTGTCTGAAAATAGAAAGACTGTCACTGAAAAGTTCTTCCTCTGAGTAAACTGCTTATTACCAAGTCTGTGCACATCCACTGTTTAACACTAGTAAAAACAAGTGTTTTTACTTAACAGAAAATCATTGCAGATTAAAAATTATAAATATCACTCTTTGCATGCATGCTTTTACAATAATGGAAATGAAAGCATCCTACATGTTCAGAACAATTTAAAGAACATTTCAAAAAGAACTTCCAGCATGAAATTCTCTCTGACATTCTTCCATACTGATGCAGGCTAATACATGTCATCATTAAAGCTCCAAAAGACACTTTTTAGGTTCTCTAAGCAGGAAAGAGGTATTTAAAAAAAATTAAAAAAAAAAAAAAAGAGTGACTAAGTGGATTAAGTTAATAATAAGTGAATAAGTTAACCATACTCTATTCTTCCAGAACAGCTAAGCTTCAAATACAGGTAATAACCTAGTAATTTGTAATTATTCATAATTACTGACGTTAATCACAAAATAACTTACTATAAAGAGAAATCATAATAAACAAGATGTTTAAGACAAAGTATTATTTCACCTTCAACTACCACATTATAATAAAAATTTCAGAGAATTTAGGGTGTCACTGTTCTTACTTGTAGGGCTTTCTAACTTGTAGGGCTGTTCTTAATAGGATGCAGAGAGACTCATAAGTAGAGACTTAGACGATGGGATGCCAATATTTTTAGGTGTGTTCATAGGTTAAATAAAGAAATATGTAAAAACAAAAATATGAAACAGAATTATGAATTTTTAAAAATCAGGTTTAGCACTTTAATGCTAATAATTACTAAAGCAAACCACTAAAGAGTAAAAAGGAACCGATCTGAGTTTTCAGAATCAATGGAACAACCCTAACACAAAGCATTTCATGAAACATCACGGTGGTAATTTTGCCATAAAGCACTAACCACTGGTAGAGCTGTGCAACGACTCCAGCGTGCCTCTAGGTGGCACATCGCATATTACTCACATGTGACCACAGCACCCAGACTGATACCTGAAGCACTCGTGTATATCAGCCTAGACTTCTGTACAGTTCCTAAAAGGATTTTTAAAAAAAAAATCCTGACTACACTTACATACTGAAATACACTGAAGAGCTAGGTCAATTCTTTGGAAGTTGCTAACTCATCCTTTCTTAATTTTAAATTTGCTTATTTACAGGCAGTAAATAGTTACCAAGGAGTGGATTGTTTTGTGTGCCTGTAAATCTTTAACTTTCTAATGCATGAACAAGTGCTAAATGCTGACACAGAGACAATTTCCCTCATGGCAATAAACATTCCAGAAAATAATCTGTCAAGAAAAATGTCTATTTAGACAGATTCTTAAACTTTTATAAGGGAACATGTCTACTTTAATTATTTATTTCTGTAAATACCTCTAGAAGGAATTCAGTAAGAACTATAAGAGGTAAACATTGACAAGCACTATCACAGTTAGAACAATCATGACATTTGGAAACCTGTTGATGTCAGGCAAAGTCTGTGGATGTGAGAGGGCTACTGGCCTGACAGCATCAATACTAGCTATGCATCTAAAAGTTTTTAAAAGTCATAATTTTTGTCTTCGCTGTAAAGCTGGATTTAGTCTTTTTCTCTTGAGTGCTATCACAGAGAAAATGCAGATGCTACAGCAGTATTAGAACACTATTTCCAAGATGGTCTCACATTAATAATCCATGAGATAACTGTAATAATCCAGGACACAGACAGCCGCTTAAGATAATTCCAAAAAATGAATGAACCAGAAAGGAAGTCTTAAAACACCTCGGATTCAGATTCTGAGCAGTGAAGTAGTATACATTTCTACCTGTATCTGAATTTGCCATGAGTTATTCAGCAGACAGCTCCCTGTGAAGCTACTCCAGATTAAAAATTCATTATTCTTACTTAAGTGAATGGCCTGGAGATCAATGTATAGTTTCCAGCTGCAATGTAATTTTCAGCAGAGACTATTCTGAACAAACATCACTCAATATTGTGACTTCTACTACGGAAATGCAAAGTGTAGATTCTTATCTTCCCATCAGCCAGAAGTCTGGCAGCTGGTAGGTTACAAATTATTTTCAAAATCTTGCTGCAGATGTGGCCTTTTGCCAGCAAAGCACTTAGGAGTTCACTCATTTTAATCAGACTAGAGGTGGTGTCAGAAAAACCTGAAGAACCAGCTATCTCAACACAAATACACTTTAACTTTGCTATGCAATTGTTGCTTTTAGTACTGAACACATTTAAATATAAAATTAACAGATTTATTGCTGTAAATTATCTATATAATCTTTAATTAACAAAAACCACAGAGGTAATCAGACTTGCTATGTCAGGGCACGTCTTTTTGTGCTAAAGTCAGTGCCTCAGAGGTGAGTGACCTGCAAAAGCTGTTGCTTTTCTTTTGTTTTGCTGCATGGCTGTTAGCATGGAAGCAGAATACCAGAAATGTTTGGAAATTACACTCCATTTCACCATGAATTCTCTTACATTTGCAGAATCCCACTCACTCCAAGCTGTTTCCACACAACATTTGCCAGCATTACTATTAGTCACGGACTCTCATATCCTCCTTAGCAGCCTTCAATGGGATCAGGACAGAGTGCTCATGGAAGAGCACCACAGAGCAAGAACCTCTCCAGGGACTGTGACAGTCCCTTCAGTTGCCAAGTTTCCCTGCTCCAATATTATTTCATTCAATCACATGCTGTGTTTCATTTGAATGAGAATTTAGAATGAATTATCAGAAGCAATACTGGCTGGATGCAGCTACTGAACCTCAACAAGATACCTTATAAGACCTTTACTACTAATTATTATAAAATTTAAAAAAGGAACGTTTTTGCATAAAACTACAATGTCTCTAAACTGAGAAAACAAGCTGTAATTTTGTATTCTCAAATAAGTAGTTTTTATTATTCTTCTGGAAGGATGTGCTATGCAGATACACAACTGAATTTTTTTTTTAAAATCTATTTTTTTCTCCACACAATTTTTGAAATGTCAGTATTCACACAGCTACAGGACTTCGTTCTTTGTCATTTGCACAACTGTATGACAGTGTCAATAATGTGCCAAGCAGAAAAAAAAAAAAGATTTGAAATGAGCTCTCTTCTGTGTGTGCTGACCTAGCCAAAGTTTAATGCCAGCATTTTTAAAAGGCAGAGACAAAACTTTAATTTTTTCCTACAAACCTTCAATTCAGATTTTGGAAAGGGTAGAAGAAGGAATCTAACAGTACAAATTACAACTGTACAATTGTAATTTGTCAGAGAGCAGAAAAAAGGGCAACCAGGGATTATAGCATACAATACAGGAAAACTTTGCAATTTAGGGTTGCCAAGATGTCAGTAAAACGATGCTGATGTGTTCCTGTCTAATTGCACATGGCAGATCTGTTCAGCCATGCTCATTAAAACACTTAGGATTGATTTTCTTGTGAGAGACTTAAAGTCACCAGTTTTCCAAATGTGATGCGTCTGTGATCATCCCTTAAAGCCATCTAGTACATCTACATATTATACACAACACACACTGGAATCATTGTTCTTACAGCAAATAGTATCTAGTGTAGTCCACTTTATAGAACGTGCATGGCCCTACACCAATCTTTCAAACATATCCATCACAGACCTGCTTGGCTGCTTGATGGTCAAGAAGGTAGCTGGTGATTCATCTGACTGACCAGCAGAGCAGCACTGGCTACAAGTCAACATATTAAGAACCAAGTCTTGAAGCATTCTGTAAGTCTACAGTGTGAACAATGTAGAGTTTTGGTATGAACTTCAGTGCAGATCCACTCCAAGGATCAGACAGGATTTCCAGAGGGAGCTTGGCACAGTTTGGTTGGAGCTATACTTGCTATTTAAGTCTCCCTGTCTGCCCCGAAGACTTCCAGTAGTCAACCCAGGAGGTGCACTACGGAAGAGGTGGTCTGTAGGACAATCATAGACCAGGGAGACCTTAGCCACCTGATCAGTTACTGTCACAAGACTCAGAAATCAAGCCAGTCATTGAACACCAACAACTACTTTGTGGAACTTTCCAATACATTTAACAATGCTAAGCAGAGAGATGTATATTTTAAAGTTTTGTTCTGACTTATGGTGAAAACAAGCATCAAATGACGGCATTTCATAAGGGATACAAATAATAGATTATGTAATTATTTCAAAATATTCAGGCTCGGGTTTATGTTAGAAGTCCCCCTATAAGAATTAAATGACTAAGGTCTGATGAATAGGTCTTCTTTCAGCCATGCTTCTAATGAACAACTCAAAGCAGCCAGTGATTCACTTATAAAATATGTACCTTTATGACTGTTTACTATTATGTATCCTTTTCCTTTGTAATGCTATTACCTTGAGCATGAAACCTACCAGCTGAATCCATTATGAGTACCTTCCTGAAAGAATAAACTAACAACTTCTGATCAAAATACTGTACACATGAAAAAAGTTCTATTGAAGATAATGACTAATGCTCCCTCTGCTCCAGATGAAACCTACTTATAATACTCAGAGCACATCTGAAAGAAACTAACACCCTCATTCTTGGGGAATAATTATATGTGATTCACAGAGTGAAATTTAACTATAAAATATTCTGAATACATGGGGAAGCCTGTTAAAACCTTGTCTAGGTTCATTCACATTAACAATAAGCATTACATACTTCATTGTACACAGCAAACATAGACATTGTGGGTTAAAGCAGTCAGACCAGCACTTTCCAGTTGTCACATCAATAAAATAAAGTTCTCTAAAAAGCTGGAATTTGGGCTCTTCTTTTTTAGATGCATGACAAAGCAGGAAAATGTGTAAAACAATAAAAAATATGGTCCATAAAGTGCTCACTAAAGATATCTGTTGCTTTGTGAGCAGCACGCACTCAGGCATGCAACAGACCTTGGCTCTGTGGCAGCACGCCCAGAAGAGAATTTGGCTTGACACTGCAGGACTTCTGCACTGAAAAAAAAAATATGCACTTGGCAGTCAACCCCCTACAGCCGCTCTGAGCGCAAGTACAAGACCTTTATCCTTCTCTCTACTCGCTCCTGCTCATCAGCTCTGCAGGTCTCAAATGGACCCTGATTATGAGTGGGTGGCCTATTTCAACTCTGATCTGCCGTACCTAGGCTGCACAGCTGCAGAAAAAAGATTTAGGAAGCAATTCAGTGATGACCTGCATATAAAAAGCCCATTCAACCTGGGAGGATGGATGAAGCCTGCCAGGCCTGCTCCCACTGCTCTGTACAGAGATAACTGTGGACGTCAGCTGCAGTAGGGCCTGATTCACAGCGGTTTATACAGGAAGAAAATTAGAGATATGACTGCTTATTCTTTATACTGGAAATGAAATACATACTCAAAAGTGTAATTGGAAAGACTGAAGGATCCCCAGTTACTTATTTCACGTGTACCCAAAACAAGCTTTAACCTGGGGACAGGGCACATTTATAAATCCCACTGTCTTAAATGTTGGACCAAAGGGGAGAGACCCAGCCTGAAGTAGGATCTGACAGGTTCTACCACTGGGCAGACACAGCCTTGTTCCAGCTGCTCACAGCAATGCCCAACGCATTCCAATATAGCCTTTTTTTTTTTTTTTTTAAATAAAATCTTTCCTAAATGGCATGTGGTATGGGTTGTCATGTCCGTACCAAATTCAAACTACTCTCCTTGTAAGAAACTAATTCATCACATTCTGCTGTTTCCAGAAGCATCAAGGGGAACATGTATAGGGTATAACATCTGTTTTCTACATGGGGTCACAGGAAGTCTGACCATTCAGATAATGAAGCAGCAACATGGAAACGACCTGTTAGCTGTGTCGTTTTGGAAGAAAAGACATGATTAGAAAGATGACAGTAGGATTTTCTTGTAGGAAAATCTGTAGTAACTGCTCATATTTCATATATCCAGTTGTGTTTAAGTAGCTTCTGGCAACAACAACTACCATATTTTTACAAGACAAAATAACAGGCAGAGTAAGATACAATCTACAGTTTTAAGCTGTTTTTTTTAAAATTCCTTTCATTATAGAGCTTCTGGAATTTCCAATTTGTTCAAGATCCTGGTATACTGCTGTCCTGCCGGCCTTCTATTTCTCCATTTTTGCGATATGGTTACCATGTTTTTACGAAGTAAAGAAGGCAAAACAACTTTTACTGTATTTGCATCAGTCTTGAGTGATTAAAGTTAAGAGAAACATTGCTTTGTAGTTTTAAACCTGACATTTTGCAGACATTTATTTAAAGAAAAATACCTGGACCTTTAATTATCTAACATAAAGCACTTTATTTGCCTTCTAATGGCTGTAGTAGTTCTGCACCTCTGAGCAAAAGGAAATGCTGAGCTTTTCAGAAAGGAAGTTTTCTTGTCCATATCTGCCCTAAGGGTACTAGCCCTGGATGACAAATTTCTCCCCAGGCACAAAGTGCCTGTGTAGGAATAAGGAACTGTGAAGGCATCTGTGACCTTCATCTGTGACCAGGATAGGCATCACAGTCACCAGACACAGGCTTCAAGACAAACAAATTGATATTAACCTGCCAGAGGTCTCCCTTGCTGAAAGATATACAAGAAGAGATGATGCAAAGATCTCAGTGAAGAGTGTCACAAAATCTAAAATCCCAACCCACAGAGGGAGGCAGCTGTAGGCAGTTTGCACAGGCTTTTGTGCCTTTTTCATTCTAACTGAAGGGCAAAAAAATATTTGCTCCCCTCTGACTGACAAATACTAGCTTATTCTGAAAAGGCCACCTTGTGTTGTTACACACATTTCTCAGTGAGTTTTCTCTTAATGAGGGCTCATCTCCAATAAGAAAGTGTGCTCTTTAGGACTTAGACGAGCTATAGGAACAATAGTAGTAAAACTCAATTAATTTGTTGTTTGAGGATCATCTGTTGGAGGAGGCTGACTAGAAAGAAAAATATGCAATTTTTTTTTTGCTTTCATCTCTCCAGCAAATATACATGTGTCTGTATACACTTACATCTTTCCTTTACAGTCCACAGCATTTTTTCCTATAGTCCATAGTATAGGAAAAAAACCCAATTGTTCCATTTTTATGCCAAAAAGCACAAAAATGGAACAATTCAGTGACTGGCTTAGTTTCTGTGTACACTTATAATCACAGAATCGTTTGAGTTGGAAGGGACCTTAAAGATCATCGAGTTCCAACCCCCCTGCCATGGGCAGGGACACCTCCCACTTTGAGCAGGTTGCTCAAAGCCCCATCCAGCCTGGCCTTGAACACTTCCAGGGATGGGGCATCCACAACTTCCCTGGGAAACCTGTTCCAGCGTCTCACCACCCTCACTGTAAAGAATTTCTTTCTGGTGTCTAATCTAAATCTCCCTTCTTCCAATTTAAAACCATTGCCCCTTGTCCTGTCGCTACACTTCCTCGTAAACAGTCCCTCTCCGGCTCTTCTGTAGGCTCCCTTCATATATTGATAGGCTCTTATAAGGTCTCCCTGGAGCCTTCTCTTCTCCAGGCTGAACAACCCCAGCTCTCTCAGCCTGTCCTCTGATCATCCTCATGGCCCTCCACTGCACCCATTCCAACAGGTCCATGTCCTTCCTGTGTTGAGGACTCCAAAGCTGGACACAGTACTCCAGGTGGGGTCTCATGAGTGCAAAGTAGAGGGGCAGAATCACTTCCTGTGACCTGCTGGCCACACTTTTCTTGATGGAGCCCAGGACACGGTTGGTTCTCTGGGCTGCCAGCGTGCACTGCTGGCTCATGTTGAGCTTTTCACAAGCACTCCCAAGCACTCCCAAGTCCTTCTCCTCAGGGCTGCTTTCCAGCCATTCTCTGTTCAACCTGTATTTGTGCCTGGGATTGCCACGTCCCAGGTGCAGGACCCTGCACTTGGCTTGGTTGAACTTCATGCATTTTGCATGAGCCTACCTCTCCAGCCTGTCCAAGTCCCTCTGGATGGCATCCCTTCCCTCCAGCATGTCAACTGCGTCACTGAGCTTGGTGTCATCAGCAAACTTCCTGACTTCCATATACTATACAGTTCTTACATAACTGCACTGCTAAATTCAAGTGCTTGGCAATGCTTCGTACATAACTGGTATTTATTCTTTGTATTCATTGCAAATAATTGCTATTTTGTAAGACACAAATATGCAAGCAGGTTTGAAAAATCTGAATTCTAAACATGCTGTAGAACTCATGAATGGAAACGTGTGCCTGAGAAAACCATGTGAGCTTCACCCAAGTTTAATCCATTATACCTAGATTCAAAAGAGAGCAAATCCTAATCACATCAGCAAATGAGGAACTACTTCATATTCAAAGTTCTTGTATATTAATATTTTGCATTTTACGGAGGAAAATGAATTCATTGGATATGACTGAATAAAAGGTATTTTCTAATTCAACTAAGATAATAATCTTTTGTGAAGCAAATCCATTTAGCTCTGATTTTTCTAAGTTAGAACTAAATGATGTTCAATTTACCTCTATCAAGCAATTTCTTACCTCTGGTCCTGGAGGACCCGGTGGTCCATGGGATCCAGGATCTCCAATTTTCCCCTTAAAAAAAAATAAAAACAATTTTTTGATACTAATTTATTTTTTTAACAACACACCATAATGATAAGTTTAAAAACATTTATCAAAAAGAGAGCCAACAAAAGTGTTGAGATGACTTTTCCACTAAATAAGAAATGCTATAACTGCCTTTCTTTGGATTAAATTACTACTAGTTCTTCTTCATATCTCTTTGAAGTCACAACAAAAAATGCAAATTAGCCCTAGGTATTCCTTGAGCAAAATTAAAACCTGACCTGAAAAAATCTTTTTAAAATTATTAAATTATTTTATTGTAAACATATTCTACAAAGTTAAACACTATATTACTTGTAGGATTTAGGTTTCATATCTTAACATCAGTCAAGAAATTGGTCACATTCAGTTTGTGCTGAAAATTCACAACTGTGAATTCACATGTTTATCTTTGAATGAAAATGAGTACATCTTTAAAGGTAAAAAGATCAAGTTTTCCCATCTAAGCTTAAGCAAAATTGTGCAAGTTTTTTTTTTCAGGATTAATGTTTATATTATAAATTCTCTGGGACAAATAAATTATTTTTATTGAGTTTAAGGGCCTTTGTGAGGTGACATTTGTGAGGCCTAAGTGGGTTTATCAGATAGTGGCTTGATTGCACATAAGAAAATATGAATGATTAATTCTTTAACAGCATTAAGTATTGGCAGCTTTTAATTATACACCAAAGAGAGGCAGATAGTAGTGCTAAGAACAGGTGAGGGAAAAGCCAGGTAATCCTGTGCAATGCCGTTTTTGCCTCAACATTTCCAAATCAAACAGAAGCGGCAGCACTGCAGAGATGCCTTTAAAATTGCTTTTAAAAGTCCAAAAATACTGGAATTCACAACTACCCCGCATCCCTGTGAGAAATGACTGGCAATTATTAGTGAAATTTCCCACACCCTCTCCAAATCCTCCAAGTCCAAATGGTCATCTTGGCAGCTCCCAAAGCTCTCAGTGGATTTGTTTCAAACATTACCAACATGTCTGTTCCCCCACAAAATGATTACCACAGAATACCTAATATCCTCAGCACACCTGTTTTAAAATCTGACATATCTGCTGATCTCTTTAATACAATCTCACACGTTAGGATCTGACTGACTCACTAAACAGTCACCAGAAATAAAAGCAGCTTAGACCTTGTTCTTTACGCATTTTGAATTAGGCAGCTTCTAGAGGATTACATAGTGCAAATATAAGGTACAAAAGAAGTATCAAATATAACAATGTCTAGTGATACATTGAAAGCAAAAATGGATATGTAAACTTACTGGGGGTCCTGGCTTCCCTCTGATGCCCGGGGGTCCTGGTAAACCAAGAGCACCCTGAAAAAAAGAAAGCTATCAAATACATACAAAAATGTATTGTTGTGTTATATTAGAAGCAACAGATTGCTATACTTTGCCACCTGAAACAGGCTTTGAAATAGTTCTGTGGGATAAGAAATGTCTTCTAAAATTAAATTTCAATTAAAAGAATTTTCAACAGGATGTGCTATTTCAGTGACTTCTGATGTACAAGCCAAGTAGGAAAGAAGATACTTTTAAATCTCAGTTTCATGATATGAAGGAGCATACCAGACCACGTCTACTGCTAACCACAGTTGGTCCAGGTGAGCTGCAGATGAACCCAAGGTTCAAAGGAAAAATATCTTTTACAACAGTTTCTTAGCAGGTTTCATATGATGCCATAATTCTATTCTTGTTTGATGCATCTCTGAACACACGACAGCCAGAATTCTGCCCATACCCTTTACTCATCTTTGTTCACTACTTTCCAGTACTAAGTTTTAATTAGCACAGCATTTCTTAGAAATATATTCATTCAGTGGTATACAGTAACTTTCGTGACTGCATTCTACTTTTATGCAATTGACCTGTTGCATTTTAAGAGACTCAGAAGCCTGATGAAGTTGCTGAAATTGGACAATTTTGTAAAACAATGCAATTACCTTGTCTCCTGGGTACCCCTGGTCTCCTGGCTGTCCCGCAAGGCCATGTTCACCCTAAACAACATATTATTTTATACAGAATTAATGTATGCAACTTAAAATGAGGTAGTTATGAGAATTCGGGAATGAGAAAGATTAATTTAATATTTGGTATTTAAAACCAACACAGATTTTTGAACAACAATGCAAGATGTTGCAATGAAGCCCCCCCTTAGGAAACCCTAGACACAACACTGGATATTATTATGCCAGTATGAAGTGTTTGGTCCATAAGCAAGTTTGTCTAACATACCAGATCATGAGACTGAAGCAATTTTAAAAAATAAAAGCCAGAAAAGAGAATAAACTGAAAGGAAAAATCGAAGACTTTGTCATGTACATTATTTTGCTCAAGAATTAATGAAAGGAATCTGAAAGAACTATATAACTCTAAGATAATGGAAATATTTAAATCACCTTATCACCTTTCATTCCAGGCTGTCCCACACTCCCTGGGAGACCCTATTAAAATGAAGAAACCAAAAATCCAATGTTTTTCTATAATTTGGAAAGCAGCATAGGCACTGGGCTGTGAGATCATTTAGCACCATACCATGGGCCCTGGAATTCCTGATGGTCCACTTGGTCCTGCTGGCCCAATGCCTCCCTACAAAACAGCAAGAAAGGTGACTGTATTAAACTTTTGATGAAATGGAGTAACTTAAAGACTGGCAAAAGAACGTGGCATTTGCTGCACCACAGAGGGAAACAAAAATCTTTTTCAGGCTAATTTCTTGGGGGGAAAAAAGTACCCATATTATAAACCTTTACAGTTCCCAACCATATCAGTAGAAACACAAGGAACTGAACTTCCCTCTTTTCCTGTAGACTATGTATTCAAGAGAAGATAACAGTGCATTAGGCAATGCAGAATAAGGACGCTTTCTTTTGTACTGCAGCTGCACATTCAGTGTCTGTCCTCTGTCCTCGGGGTTACATGACATCACTACTATCTAAGCATCAAATTTGGTTAAAGGACTTACCATACCATAAGTAGTGCCATAAAAAGTGACTTTTACTAGGTTTTCTTATCTCTCAGTGACTTTTACAAGTTAAAAAAAAAAAAAAAGAGATTAAATTCTTCCAAAATACAAAGTAAGTGAGCAAACCTAACCTAAGTTCTTATGGGCATGCCTTTTCTGTTCTCATGTACCTTTCAAAGCCCTTACTTAACCTCTCCTTTTGGGGATTTATATAGATAATTTTATTACTTGAAAAAGAAAAGTGAACCAGAAATGAATAAAACTAAAAATTGTAAAAGATCAACACAGCAACAGCAATAATATTAATGAAAGATGATGAGCTAAACATAAAAAATTATTTAGCTATACCTAATCCATACAATAGCAGGAAAAGTCTATCTACTTTCTGCCTATTCTATATCTGGAAAAAAGGCAGCGTCACACCTCTGTGGCTATGCAAGAATTTAGCTACAAATATGAACACAGAAATCTTTTGCCACTTGCTGAGAGTGCCATGGAAAAGATAAGATGGACACCTATTGATTTCCAGTTCAGCACACGATTTCCAGTTCAGCACACATTCATTATTCCCTGGGGACTCTTTCAGCAATGTTAGCAAAAATATTCTTCTGCAACCATCATCAGACTCAATGCTCACTGAAAAAAAAAGGAAGACTGATGACAATGTCTCAATGATGCTTGTTGAAGTTCCCAGGAAAACTGCCACTCTGTACTGCTTTAGCTTTCCATGACTGCTTAAATGGTACATTCTGTCATGTTAGATGACACCAAGATAAATGTTTACATTGCGGTGTCTTACTTGTGCTATATATTCTAGTTCAGCAAGACATTTCTGTATTAATGATGCTGTACACTCAAATGCATACTTATGGTAACAATAGCATTGCTTGAAAAATCACAGAGGGATACTGAGCTGGGAAATTCAGCTCACAAGAGCAATGGGAAGAAGTTCCAAAGCAGCTTTACAAAATTCTCGTTGATGAAATTCCTGTCACAGTCTTCAGAGATATTGGGTGACCTAATTAACAGCAAAGAACCGTAACTACACAAAAATAAAACTGAATGATCACACTGATAAGAAAAGGGTTGAATTAGTAAGTTGGTCAATTTTTTAAACCATCCTCCATCTACAACAGCCTTGCTAAATGTTAGCACATGCAACCAATAAGGTTGGCCAAAATTTGCTGATAGATAAAAAACAAAAATTACTTCAGCTACATAAAGCATGCTTTTTCCACTATTTCTACGGGACAGGTGGAACTAAAATTACTTTTACCCATCAGAAAGGTAAGATAACAGAAAAGGAAGAGTAATGTGTCTTGGTTTTAGGTAGTGGTTTGTTTGTGGGTTTTTTTAAGGAAAAAAATGTAAAAAGAAAAGCTAGCCGATAACTGTAGTCGTAAATTTTCTGAAAGTCTTCATCTGATTAAACTCATGTCCTTACAAATCTTGAGAGATTGACTCTCAGCCAGCCAAAGCTCCAAACTTGGCAACAGCTTTGTATATTTGAAAAAATCATGGAAGGAAGGAATTATTGGACTGAGCTTGCTGATTCTGTTCACTTTGCCATTGTTCCCATGAACAAACACAAAAATGTAATTAGCTCTTGACACTGCATACAGCTGGGCTGGACAAACTACTTGAATTAATGCTGTTGGTTTCTGCCAGAATAATATATTTAATCTCATGTTCAATATTGCATCTTGTAATAGTATAATGTGTTATAACTAAGTATTTTAGAACAAACGTCAAGGTCTCTAGTTCCTTACTCAGTCTTGTATGACCACTAGCATCTGCTGAATAAGGGCCATGTGAAAACAGAGGCCAGGGTGCACAAACCCATTTGGAGAACAGGTGTAGTCAAGGAACAGGGCTGCACCACACAAGGTGTACTTGGAGATGCTGGGGTCACCTGCCATTGCCCTGGGGTCTTGATGAAACTCTGCTACAGTTCAAAGAGTGCAATGATCCCTTGTAAAGGAACCCTGGAACAAAGCCCAGCTCTTCCAATTATCTTACTGACTGTGAAAGTGAGAACTAGAACAACTAATAAGATGGAATGCAGAGACACAGAGGAGTGTATTACTTTACTGATGATGCTATGTGTTAGTATCCACAAAAGACTTGTGCCAACTGAAGTCCTCTTTAGCAGTGTACTGACCTTATTTTAAAACCCCAACTAGATGCTTTGGAAGCTTCCAAAGGGTGTTCAGAAATCTGGAGGAAATGTTGCTGAGTCATTTTCCTCAACTGCAAAATCTCACTGTACTGGAAAGGTCTTATCAACCGTGGTGAGTTAACTACCCCTGAGTGGCAATGCTAGTGGGAATTGGCTAAATAAAAGAAGATATCTTTAAAAACACCCTAATACATCCATAAGATCTATTTAGCTGTCAGAAGGACGTACAATGACTCTACCTTTATGGAGCTGCATTTCTACATCACAAGCTCTTCTGCATTCATTTTTGTACACACATTTGTCATCCCAAGCACTCAACCCATTAAGACCAGAAGCTCATTTGCAAAATGATTTCTGCTTCCAAAAATGTCATTGTTTTTCAGCATACATATACATCTCAGCTACAAACACACAAGTGTATTGATCAAAGAAGCTCTCTGCTCTGTAGAAGACTCCCAATTACTTGCAGTCAAATGGAGCTGCACCAGATGATGTAGTTTTCAACAGTTCTGGGGGTCAGACTCTAATTTCAACAAAAATGTGAATATCAGTGCAATCCCTGCAAAACTCTTGTTACAAATTGTCACACTTGAAACTAAAAATCATACACAAGAATTAGCTTAATAATTGTACATAATGAAGAAAGAAATGTCAGTTTCTATCCTTTATTTTGTCATTACTTTGAATACAAATTATGCAGAGCACATGGGAACATAATCAATGCTTTTTTTTTTTACACAGCTGGGACTGTACATAAGAGTCCCACATATAAATGAGAGATGACAGACCACTCAAATGGAGTGCACAGGAAAAACAATTTCACGCTGGTCAAAATCTAAAAATGCCGTAATGTTTTTTTCAAGAAATAGCTCTCATTATGGTTATATTTCAGCTATGTACAAGCAGGAAGGGCTTTGGACTGGTGATTGAAAATAATTTCTGTGTATCACAAAAAATTATTGACACTCTGTCTTTCTATCTAAGTGACTGCAATGCAGCAACAATGCAAAAGGAGCTTAGACCATATAAACATTTACACTCATGAATTTTAGGAAGGGCTAAACTAATAAGGTTTAGTCAAAATAAGCAGAAACTATCTTTTTAGAAGTGATATACACTAGGCTTTTTTAAAAACCTCAGATCCATTTGCACAATTATCAAAGTCCTTGAGATAAAATTCCAAAGATGGTCATGTAAGGAAGAAAAGCAAATAATAATTCAAAGCAAATTCTCAAGACTGCAACCTCTAGTCTCATGAGTGGTTCAAGTGGCTCAAATACGTCAACTGACAAAAACACAATGAGTCACATTTGCAGCATGATGAAGGCTGGAAGTTACTTGGTCAAGCTTGTGTGGCTTCACTAAAGCAATGCCATTACAATCGCAATCAGGCAGCAAGGGACAATTTATAGCAATATTTTTTGTTATGAACATTTAATTAGAAAGATAATAATAATGGAACTCAACTGTCATACTTCAAAGGAAAAGTTAGATGACCATTAGCATAAACTAACAAACTTAACAAGAATGTTTCAGATCTCCAGATACCAAACAAACCAAAAAAAACCAACCCTGGCTTTCTTAATTCAAGTGTAAACACACTATTTTCTCCCACATGTTATGAGCTATGAAGACAGTCTTGATTGAGCCAACATCAAGAATCAAATACCGGTCCATTATCAGTAAACACATGAATTACATAAAATAAGGGAATAAGACTACATGGTATGAAAGTATCATTCTGCCTCCTGGAGGACTCCATCATGTCACAGAGCTTATCTGGCACATCTAGATTTATATAACTATTGCTTGCAACTCCATAATGAGAAACACAAAATTATTCTAAAAACATGAAAAAAATTTTGAATATGATACTGTATACAAGATAAAGTAATTTTATTTGGGAATTAATTCTGCTTAGAATTTGGAAGCCATATACAGGAATGAATGGTGGCTATGGATGTTAAAATGTTTGAAAGTACTGCACATTTTCAAAAAGTAACACTGGCTTTAGGGATATTTCTAATATAAAAACCCAGACACATCAGATCAGAAATAAGCATACAAATCGAAACCCACTATAGAAGTACTCCATGCCAGAAATATGAAGAGCAGTTTTGTAGGGTGATTTTAATTAATATCAAGGCTAACTAAACTAAAATCTGTTCACATCTCTGCATTCTTATATTTGGGTTTTTTTCACAAACATACAAGACAAACAGTCAAATGAAGCCACATCAAAGTAATAAAAGTGTACTCACTCTTATTCCTGGAAATCCAGGAGGGCCAACACCACCAACAATTCCCTTCAAAGAAAATGAATTTTAGATTATCTGAATTTCACCATTTTAAGAAAATTCCCTGTGATAAGATAAACAGAAGTGACCTGCAAAGCAAGTCAGCTGGGATTTTTATGGAGAGCTCCTGAAGAATGGCAGCTTATCACTTATAGTGGAACATGCTTATTAAAATCCCTGATTGTGGAATTAGATCTCAAGATATTTGTATCATGAAATCATTCATGAATATGAGGTCTGTTACCATGATATTTAGAGTGGGAAGAAATAAAAAGAATTTTTTGGGGGTGGAAAAAAACCCAGTAGAATTGATTAAGATTTCTTTATTAGATAAATGGAATACCAGCTCAGTTCACAGAATTAAAGGCTACAGTCTCTTTATGAAAAATTATTTCTTGATACAAACTACAGTATTGTACTTTTGTAGAAGTTACAAATTCAACAGTACCTGTACTACTGCCTCTGTTGCACTGAAGTTTAACTCATCAGAGGCTAAAATACCAAACACCATGGAAATCAGTTGCCAAGTATCTTTTCCATGTGCAAAAGGGGTATTGTAGCCCTCCAGGTCAGCATGCCTTGTACAAGCCATCCCAACACCTGGGATTTGCTACTCCATGGATATCATAGAGATGGGTCACTGCAGCCCATTGGCATCCATAGTGAAGAATTTTTACACAAGCAAATCTGAACCCATTCTGAAGCTGTCCAACAGGGCATGGCTTCTGGGCATGGCACAGAGGACACCTTTATGCTCTCCTCCCTCCTCTGGTGCCTATGCACCACCTTCAACCTGCTTCAAACTAACCCACTAAGAGGGTGTTGTGAAAATGAAGGATGGCATTACTCTTTTAAGAAGAAGAAATTAGGCATGGAGACAAATGTCATTAGTGTCAAGTCAGCACATGGGAAGAAATGTCTTCCCTTCAAGTTCTTGCCACTACAGGCCTCCCAGGCAGCCCCTGCTCTCCTCTGCCAACTCATAAACAGGCTCTGTAAATATCCCATTAGCATTACAGCCCCCTGCAGCTGCAGCTCTGGCCCCATGCCTGAACAAGCCCTGCAGGGCGAGTTTTGGGGGCGGAGGGGAGAGGGGTTGCTGCCTGTCTGAGAAGGCAGTAAGATCAGCAGCTGTCTTGGCAGATTAGAAGAAACTCATTCACAAATGCTTGCGTTAAAACAGGCTTCTTTGTAAAGTGCAAGTCTGTAATTTCAGATCCAGGCTTTCTGAGCTTGTTTCTATTAAAGTATTGTGTTCTGCAGGACTTGGGGAAAGACAGTATCTGCTTTATCAGGAATGGAGGGAGACTTAGGAGTACCAGGAGGGGAAGGAAGAAAGAACTAACCTTTATTATATCATTTGCAAAGCAGCTGATGACACTCATAACCCCTCAGAGGGCCTTCAAGATGAAAAGCATCATACTGACATTACTTGACATTCTCACAAGGAGAACTTTGCCTCAGGGACCAGAAACGCAAAATGATTTTCTTCGTATGTTCCAAAATGTTGGCACCAAATGTCAATAACCGACCAGCAAAATTCATGTAAGCTTTTCTAAAATAAGTTTCTAAGATGGGTGCCAAGAGAGGACAGGCTTTCAAAAAGGAGACCATCGCTGCCCACTTGCTTACTCTGGTCCATATCAGAACAGCCTTTAGACACAAACTGATAGTAGTTTCCAAAGGAGCATCCAACGATAAAAGCAGATTCAAATCAGCTGCTCTTTTACCTGGCACTTATTGCGGTTCCTTTGTCTGGCCCAAAGCCCTTTCACTGGTTTCTCATATGAAAAGAAACCTGAGTTTGGGATCTGCAGCCAGAGTCTCCCTGCAAATACAACACTACAGCAAAGCTCCTTTGAGGGCTGTCTGTGAAGTGATGTGACTGTGCCACAGTTTGAATTCCATATCACAACAGCACTTTAGCCAGCACACGCTGCCAAGGACAGAGCTGTTATCATACTGATTATAATGCACTAAATGACATAGTAGCATAATTGCATTCAGTAACAGTTCAAAGGATGAAATCAACTATCAAATGCATAAGCATACGAAAGCTAAGATTTTAACATGCATGCAGAATCCCATTTTGTTAAGGTGATCTTAGAATAATGGTTTAAACAAACAATGCAAAGGCATATCCAATGTAATAATTTTTGAAGACAAAACATTCATCAGTAGTGCAATGAGGACAGCAAGACAGCTGATTCTCAAGGTAGTTCAGCACATGCAACAGTGCAAATTGTATTCCCTCAGGAGCTTTCTCATCCTTTTCTTTCTCTTTTTTATACCACTGCTTATTACAGTAGTATCCTAGCAATTTCCATGGAAAAGTAACAGTCCAAAATTTTTCTCTGGACTTCAAGACACTGTTTTTGAGGCAAAAGTCTCTTTTCCATTTGGGAAGGAAGTTAATATTGAGTGTTACAAATTTTACTGTGTTAAAAAACACACAATTTGATACTTACAGGATTCCCATCTGGACCAGGGGGGCCTCTATTTCCAAAGTCACCTGGAAAACCCTGAAGCAAAAGAGAAAATGCTTCTTCTTTATTGTCCAAGACACAAAAGGTAGTCTCTACTCTAAACTCCTACAGAATTCCTATAGGAACTCTAAATTCCTATAGCTATTAGAAATTAGGACATCAGCAAGTGGATTCAGGGAGACAGATGGACAAATGGAAGAAGCACAGAGTTTCAGCTGCATAGTTCAAATGAATAGCATAGAATAATGGTATTTATTTGTCTCCTAAAATCATAACCCAAAGAGATATAACTATACCACTGTAAGCACAGGGCAAAATCAGATGACTGAAAGCTTTAAAGCAACTCGTGCAATATTAAACAAGTATTACTTGAATTGTTTGCTTGGAGTCTCTTTTCCTATTTAGTATTTTTACTTCAAAATCTTTTTTTTCGTGTTACCTACAGCACTCAAACATCTGTCTCTCGTTCTTTCCTTACTTTTGGTGAAATATTAATGGTTACAATGTCATTGTGACACATGTTCATTAAAAATCCATCTTTTCATCTTTCTGGCACGACACTGTCTTTACCAATGTGAACACTTCCCTTAGTCTGCATCTAGAGACTGAAACAATGGAAAAGCCTCATTCATTTCATCAGCGTTTTGACTTCAGAGACTAGATTATCAGGACAGGGAGAAATCTGACTGGCCCAGTCAAGCATTGAAGCTTGAAGCAGAATTTCCATTTCTTGCTTGAGAAGAAAAGTGAAATGGAAAGCGACCGCTTCACTGGCTACAACCTTTCTTGCTTTCTCTCAGGGCTGAACATTGTTTTTCTTCTTTCTGATGTTGCCCATTGCAGAAGAGTTGCTGGGGAAAAGTGGTTTAGGCTTGTTGGTTTTTTTAAATCCATTTTTATCGGTGTACTATTGCCAGGAAGATATCACTATTTCTCTGGAAGAGACAAATGAAGCTAATAGCAAACTCGTGCTATTAGTTTGAAGCAACACCATGCAATATTTTCATGATTCCTATCACTGTATAAAGTTAAGAGAAAGGATGAAGCACAGATCTACAGAGAAATCAACATCCTTTTTAATTACATTATAAGGTCCGTGGAAGAGCCCTAATAAAAAATTTGCATAATACCAAGCTGGAAAGGGATTCTGCCTGGAGAAAATCCAAGCTAAGGCACTCACAGGAAAGAAACTTTTCCTGGAACTGAGAAATCTTGCACAGTATTAGAGTATTAAGATAACTGAGAGATACACTTGCCTCAAGAAATCAGTCACAAAGTACCAGAGCTTTGCTAGTTGATCTCCACAGGACAAAGAAGCACATTTCACCCTTATAATAATTTTTAAGTGAAATATTCTTCATTGTCTTTTCAATATTTGAATGTCTTTTTACCCCTTCCTGTGTATCAGGAACAGTACTTTGAGGCATTAACTTTTAACCTCTGTAAGATTGTGTTTAAACCTGCTGCAGGTCAAAGGCACGATTAATTTGGCCATTTTAATCTACCTTGTTTGGAGCATACCCACGCAGCCATCCAGCTCAGGACTTAGTATAGCATTGTCCTTCCTTAATGGAATGGGGGATATACATCATCATACAGTATTACAATTACATTCCTGAATGGCAGTCAGGAAGCCAATCTAAAACTGCGGCAAGGAAGTGGAAAGATCATATCATAAACCAAAGTAATATAAGTGTTGCTTAAGCCATATTTGGCTTTAGTAATAACTTAAACCAGTATTCTATAAAAATTAACACAAGTTTGAATATGTGTATATATATATCTGCATACACACTGCTGAAACAACATGTTGAAACAATAGGCTCTTAATTCCCATCATCATGCATGATACTGTGGATTAATCTGAGGCATGTCTAACACTGCCTGTACCATCACTTGTGCTGATTTTGGTTGGAGATTTTTTCTGCATTGTCTTGCAAATTCAGGAAAACAAAAGATAGGAATGCCTCTCACAACAACGAAATTATTTTTCAGGATCTGATCATGGAGCTCACAAATAAGAATTACAGCCATAATTGTAAGATCTGACAGTACTTCATACGTTACTGTCTTAACAATTAAACAGTAACAGTTGATAGGTTAGGGCTTAATTAATCAACCTGTAGCATTGTCCAAATTTTTGCAGAATTCTAAAACATACTCAGTTTGCATGTGTGACGTTTTACAGTATTTGACAGTGCTTATGGTGCACTATTAGCTGATAGGATGTAGACCAAGATTAATTTACTACCCTTTCCTTAACCGCATAATATTTCAGTTGTACTGCTTACCATTGGTAGATGCTGGAAGAGGCAGAATTGCCGTAATACACATGAATATCAATGTTTTGGTTCTTTTTAAACACACAAATGAGGCATCAAAAGTGCAATGGAGGATGCAATGGGGCAGTTTTAGCAGCCATCAGATCATACATGCAGGCCACAAATGATGGTTGCTATGCAGCAGGAACCCAGCATAGCATGAGTTACAAAAGGGACATCATAACGTCATGCTCAACAGCATGTGTCTTCTAACTGATATTGATAAAATTATCTTAGTAAGCAGAAAAGTTAATGGAAAAAGGCAATGTAGGAGAACAGTCAGAAAAGTCCAAAATTGGAAGTAGTATAATAATACTACTGTGCAATGGTGCAATTATTATATCAATATTATCTTTAAACATTACTATTAACCATACAAAGGACAACTATTCAACTATTTATAATTTTAATATAAAACAGAGTATGTTTTTTACAGTTACAATGAACTTGATTAATAAAGTCTTGTTATAACTTACAAGGTCTGTAAGTCATAACTTCTCTGACATTGACTCCTTGGTGTAACTAACCCCATATAGAAGAAAACTATGTAAAAACATTCCCCTAAATGTGGTCAAACTATGTATGTAAATCACTATGCATAATACTAAAAGGACAGACAATGCATTAAAAATACTGCAAAAATAGCCAAATTTCCTATTACAAGCATACAATGGAAAGAAATTGAATACATATGCTTTTACTATGAATTAATTTCTTTAAAATATATTATATGCAAAACTAATCTAAAATTCAAACAAATCCTCACTGTATAAACTTCACAATAAAGATTTTGGTGAGTGAATATTTTGTCCCATTTCAAATATGCCAGAGATGTTACAAATAGAATTAATTATTAAATAAACCTTCTAAGTAGGAGCATTTTGAATTTTAAGTGTACAATCCCATGTACGATCCACTTTTCTTGTATTTTAATATTACTTTCCACAAATGAGATCATATTTGGGATCTGCTTTTTTTCACAAAAGATCTCTGATAGTCAGACAGTTTTTCTTCCCCTAAATATTACTATTGACATAAATTTTTTCCAATAAAATATGTAGCATCCTAGAACACAAGGTGATAAGCCTGACCTCAGGCACTACACAATTCCCATGCTAAATTCCCTTTAGTGACAGTGCCCTGTCACAAAGCACCAGCGTTGTTAACTCCAAGACATGCATCAAAATACATTGTCATCACAGCTACCATTGTCTAGAGTTAAAATCACACACATTCTTTAAGCTTGTGATCTAGGAAAGTACAAGGTGCTTTTGGGGTTCTGTCACCTATGTGAAACCTCTCTGAATTGATTTATATTAGTAAAAGTCCTTATCAGAGCATAGCCTGACACTGAGAGAAGTTGGGCTCTTATTGCAAATGAAAAATAACTGCTTACCACAGCATGCACAGCACCAACTGTTACCAATTCAAACAAACTACTGCACTGGCAATGAGAAGCCTCAGGGAAACCTGCCACTGAGAATGAGCTTCTAAAGCAAACTGTTCATATTACCCTGCTGCCACCTCCTCTTCCTTTTCCACACTGAACAAAAACCTTTGCTTTCTGTCCAGGTTCTCCTTAAACATGCTGCCAACTACTGTGAGGTACTGATGGCACAGACCCCTTCTTGCCCCACACTCAGATGCATAAAGTATTTGATTCAAATTATAAGCAACTACCATATGGTCAACAAGCATAGGAGCACCCTGTCCTTCTAGCTGAATAATTAAAAAACAGATTCCTACTTTAATTTTATACCTTAATACCTTAATAATTTGAAAACAGCTTCAGAAAGAGCAGTCTATCAATTTACTGACAGTTTTCTCTGTTTGCCTTTCTTTACATCAAAAGGAAAACTATTACAGACTAGTGCCTTTTGTGTTGGTGTTAGATCACACACAATACAAAGCATAATTAAACAGAATCCTCCACAAGTATCATAGCATCAAGGGCCAAACAATGATAGTCACACTACTACTGCTGAACAAACTTGTTTGACACGTTAGATTAAAATCATCTGAACTGCTGAGCACAACCGAGTGTACAACTAGAGAATGCTAGCACAGTTTCCAATCTCAAACCACAAGCAAGTTAAAATCGGGAACTCCTGGATAGCTTCAAAGACCTAAAATAATAAGATTGCAGCAGCAAACTAAACACTTGGCATTGAAAATATACCACAGAAAAAATGCAAAACTTGATAATGTATACTTGGCTGATTTGTGTTTATTCTCAGCTGTAGAAATATATGTTAAGGAGAGGACAGCTTTAATTTACCATAGTCCAGAAATAGCAGACATTAGAAGCAGCTGATTTGCATTCAAACCAACACCAAAATCAAGCTTATGAAACTTGCATCGTATCTGTACTTTGTGCTAAGACTAATTTTACAGAATATACTTATGTGTTTATGTCATCTTTTAACTCTCATATAGCTGGTATCAGTAACCAGCTACCAGACTCACCATGTTAAGAACATCTAGTAGTTATAGCCTGCACAGAATACGCAGTTCTGCAAAGTACTAACTGGAAACAATAGAACATAAATATATAGAAAAAAATAACATTTTTCAGTTGATTTAAGTTAGAGGGAATTACAGGTGCATTTACCTTGGCAACAGAAATCGTAACAAATGTTAGAAGCTTTACCTGTCTCCCTTTAGGGCCTCTTTTTCCACGGAAGCCTGGGATGCCCTGAGAAAGAAATAACCCATCATAAGTAGGTTTTCTTTTCTTCAATAGTTTAAATCCAAGTAATTAAAACTGCAAGTTGATTGGAAAAGATGGTGTGAGAAGCTGCACCATATAAAAAAAATAAAAATAAAATATTTGTCCAAAGAATGATACAACTTCCTACAACAGGGGGGCAGAAACACAAACTTTGCTTGTCTTTTCTGTGACCACAGCAGAAGAATTACGAAGAAGGGCCATAACCTGCTTCCATCGAAGTACACAGACAGATGTCCTTTGTGCTCAAGGGAACAAAGAAAAATCTCAAGCATGGAGTGACAGAGATTATCATTTCCATGATTCGTTTTATTGCAACGATCATCTGACAACTGACAAATATTACTTATTGTCTGAATGAAATTGCTTCAATGAAAAATACTCATTGTGATCCTTAGTAGTAAGGAAAAAAATACCCTTTATCCTTGCATGTCTAGATTCAATTCAAATAATAATTTACAGCTGCTCCCCATTTAACTTCAGCATCACTGCATTTAATTGATTAGACTAATTAGATATGACCTATTTATTTTATTTCCGACACATCAGTTTTGCTTTTAGACAAAGCCCTGAATGGTTGTACCTTTTACATTTTTCCCCATTCTAACGTATATTGCATTACTACCCAAACATCAGTATTTCATCAATGTTCCATTAAACCTACCCTTTCTCCCTCAGGTCCTGGTTGTCCTGCCACACCTGGAGGTCCAATGAAACCCTAAAAGAGTAAGAACAATTCTTGATTACAAGGCTGTTTCTACCAACACTGTTTGCCCCTCAATATTGGCCAGCTGTGAGTTCAAGATCCAGGGATTAAATTCAGGCTCATTTGAAATTACCAGTGGAGCTCAATCAATTTAAATGTGACTACGATTTATTCTCCAGCGAATAGCAAAGAAAGATTTTCCTATTATAAGGGTACAGACAATCAGACAAAGTTGTATCAGAGACTTTATTGATTAGAACAAACAAAACATAAAAAAGCTGCCACAGTTAACTTTATTCATGAAATACACCAGAAAAGATGTACTCATCTTTAATGACACTGTGAGATCACTGCTATCTGCAGGAGTTCTAGAAAGTTTACCTTGTTAAAAGCAGAATGTTTTATTTAAAGTTCAGCCACAAGGCATTTCTCTCCCCACCTCCTCCCAGAAAGTCAGAAATAGATCCCCTCATATAATCAGTTGTATGGACACAGAAACATTCTGTTGACTCAGCAGAAATAATAGTACGATTTACAAAAGCAGTAGTAGAGATGGGTTCCGCACTACCAAATGCAAACTGAGATTGGAACAAAAATATTACTAATTACTAAAATTGTTGTTGGTTTTGGTTGGTTGGTTTTTGTTTCTAAATTATGAAAGATGGTGCCTATCTTGTCATCCAGACCTAAAGAGATTAAGGAAAAAAAAAGGCAATTTTTTTTTTCTACAGTTTCTTATAACAGCTGAGAAGCAGAGTATAGTTTGATTGCAGGAATGTTCTAAACTTAAAGCTCTAAAGACACTTCATATCATGTCACTATACAGACCCATGGCACAATAGTATCCCTGAACAGGGCTGCGTCATCGTTTTTATTGGAAGTTGCTTGGAGAATTCATATACACTTAGCCATATACAGGACTTAGCCTTAAGACCTGACAGGTGTTTTTCCCTAAAATTACTCATACATTTTTAGCTTTGTGTAAACAGAGACGTAGTAACTTTTCAGGAAATGAGTGGGATCACTTAATGTCTTGTTGGTTGAGGGGAGAATGAGACAAAATGCTTTGAGAATTTGAGCAAGAACAAACTGAAGAAATGTCAAAGATACAGTCCCTGAGGGTGCAATATCTGTTGGTACTTGATCCTGACAAACTAATTTTTCCCCATCACTCTACTGAAAACTGACATAAAGAAAACCCATCTCAAAAAACCAGACGTATGTTTGAGAAGATGCTGCAGGAAAAGGCTTTTAGTAACTACATTTGAAAACCAGGACAAAAGCAAATCTAGCAACACATGAAGATTATTTTAATGGATACTTGACAACATGGCACACGGCTCAGCAACCTGTACAACATAAGCTGAGGGCCTGAAAACACCTAGCATAAGGCTCCTTCTAATCCAAGGTGAAACCAGAAACATGCAATTTTCTAGCAACCCATGTCTATCGCTTGACAGGGAGAGTCAGTCTTAAAAAAATAGTTATACACACACAAGCATGTGGAAGCATGCACATGTGCTTATTAAAAAAAATACAAAACAAACAAACAAAAACCTCAGCAAAAAGTTAACCTGTTTTATTCACAAGAATAATCAAAAGCAAGCCTTAAATCAGCAGAACATTAAGAGCTTTCAGTCCCTGGGATATATATGACTACAACTGAACCATTCTAAAACCTCAAAGTCACGTTTATGGTTTTTATGTGATAAGACTGCTTCCCTTGATCAACCTCTGTAGCTGTTACAGATTGCAAATGCCAGATACGTCCCCTCTCTTGACTGCTGCCATTATGGAAATAATGCTTCAGGCAGGAAACGTCCGCTCCTCTTGACTCCCAGCTCTCACACACCCGCATGGAGTATTGCTTTCCTTCTCTTGCGTGCATTCCCAGTGAGAGGAAGGACAACAATGAAAAATTGCTCTATCCTCCTCACCATAGAAAAAGAAATTTACATCCTTACATTTATTTTGAAAGGAACACTGTATTTTCTCATTTGTAGGTTTTGCAAAGACAGAGTGGTTCAGTGGGCATGCAACTGGCAGGGTTGAATGAAATTCCTTATCCTCTTTCTTATGTACCGTGTGGGTAAAAACACACATGGCAAAAAGATTAAAAAGCTTACTTACTCGTACACCTTTAGGACCTGGGTTACCTTCTGGTCCAGCTAAGCCCTATTGCAAAAAGACATGAGTTGTACTTCATTTTAAATAACTAGATATGCTCTATTTAGAAGAACAGTAATCACATTTGTGAACTGCAAACTGGCAATACATTCTTAAAATTGTTACGATTGAAGGGGGTGTCATCAAGCAGTCCCATGTTCAGAAACTTCTCCCATTAATTCATGGCTGAAACTTAGACTGAAACTTCCTTTACATTAAAATTATTTCCTCTGGGAGAACATTTTTTTCCAGACCGAGTGATCTGGCATTACAGTGACATAATTTCACAGAATTTTTCATGAGCTTTTGTATTTGGACACCTTTCCAATTATTTTCAAGCTAATGTCAGAACAGCAAATGTAGTCCAAATGCTCTAAACATCTTATGTGATTCAACACAAACACGTTATCATCCATTACCATATAAAATATTGTAATGGAATTTTAAAATACATACCCATTACAAACCCAACTAAATAAAACACTGAAGTATTGGTCAAATTCATCCTTTAAGCAGACATAAAACTAGAAAGTCAGTTGTTGAATTTGGCTTGTGTAACTGTATATGGAGAAAATAATGACTATCTCTACTTTGTGTCTTATTTGCATTACTGGAGTGAGGTATCTGCTGGCTTATACGTTAACTAAAAAAAATAAAGTAAATATTTATATAAATACTTGTGTTTATAGAAAGCTGCTTTCTGTCTTTAGTTCTCCTTCTCAAAAAAGGGGTAAAAAAAAAAAAACCCAAAGCCACCTTTTAATGTTTTATTTCTCTAAAGAGATGAAGAAATAGTTTCAGCAGTGAAGTAAATACATTGGTGAAAACCAGGAGGAACTGTACTACAACAGGTAGTTTCCTATTGTTTCTGGACTTGAAATATGAAGAAGATAAAACAGTAGAACCACAAGAAATTTATGAAGGAGCATAAAGCATTGAGACGTTCAATACTTTGGTAATGTCATTTATGTATTCCACAAAGGTACACCACTAATGCATCTAACCCATCCAATTTCAAAAATCACAAGACTCCACATTATGTAAAGGATGCTACCTGTTAGAGATCTGTTTCAAGGATAAATGACAGGTTGTAGATAAATATACTTATACTATTAGTAGTTCCAAAAGTGTTAGATATGGTACTTTTGAAAAGAACAAACATGAAAACACCCCAAACTGCAAAGACATTACTGTAGTTACTGCACCTGCCTGCCAGGGTAACCAACTGCTCCAATATTGCCAGCCATTCCTGGAATTCCCTAAGTAGAAAAAACAAAGGGGAAAAAAAAAGGAAAAAACAACAAACAGGTTTAATGTCATATTTTGAAGTTTATTTGGTTCATTTTTTGATAAATGTGACTCTTTTAACATCTACTCATAACACAGTGTAAGCTCATGGAAAAATTGCTTTATGAGCAAGCAACACAGCAACACCCTAAAATTTTCTCATCTTACATAAGTAATTCCACCAATTTCAGTTACATGTCCTTTAAAAAGCATTACAAGAAGAGTCTACGATTTTGTGAAATCCAGCATTTTTTATTATTTCCATAATAAAAACATAGGTACTATTTATAAAAATTAATTGAGGAGGACTATAGGAGACAGGTCCTTGTAATGAAGTAACTGCAATGGTCTTAGCTGTATTTGAACAAATGTGGTTAGTGCTTTATTAAAGAGTACTACTTGTGTCCTTACAAAGTCAATTTTTTTTTGTTTCTTCAAGAATCAATACAGCACTGGATTAGTCATGAATATATTGAACTTCTATCTATTGTATTCCTCCTAATAAATCCAAAAGTAAATTTTGTTGTTGTTTTATTACTTAGCATCTGCATACCTGCCTGTTTATTTTCAGAAAAATATTGTTTTCTGAAATGAGGCCAAATGCCATGGGCCCATCACTGAGACATAGGAAGCTCCACCTACTTCTGTTCTGTTAATTTTGTTTTAAACAAGCCAAGTCCATAAATTGGACACTCTCCCAGCCTGACCCTTTCACCTACTGTCATATGTCAATGTTACCACAGTAATGGATCAGGACTTTCCTCTCCAAGCTGTTCACAGCTGATTTGTGGCGAAACAGCAGTCTTAGGAAGCAGAACTCGGAAGTGCAGATGCAAAAAGGGGTTGCAGTATTTTTCATTTAAATGAGCTGCCATTGAGATGAGTCTGTCACCTGCTTTCAACTGGTAGGAATTCGTCTTCTTACACATCTTCTGTCATGAAACTAGGACCCATGGTCTCCTATTTTGGCTCATCTGTACCTCAGAATACGCATATATGAAAAAAACTAAAAAAAGCAGGATAATAATTGCATTTCAAATTTATCTTTTAAAACTTTTCCTTTGTTACCAGCTGTTCAAGGAGTTCCACAACTCATAAATTCAGGGGGAATGTCTGTCTTTGCTATACAAGTTTCTAAAAATTACAACCACAGGTAGGTGCTACAGATGACAAGTAACTGGTCTAACTTATCACCTTCACTAGGCCTGAAAATACCAGCATTAAGACCTATGTTCAAAACAAAACTCTTTCATGCAAAGTGTTCTCTTAAAAGTTATGCAAAAGTATTTTCTAAGTGACAATAATGAAAGAAAATATTTATAGCACCAGTATGAGAACACTGACGTATCAAACAGTTGCACTTCACCAGTTTTCACATTCTTGAACATGAATTGCCTTCAAAGGAACTTACATGCTTGATTGCATGAATAATGAGCAGAATTATTTTTCAGTGCAAGCTTCACTTTTACCCCTGCAGGGTAACTAACTGATTACTCTTCACCTACAACTTCTTCAAAGACTGATATATTCTTTTCCTGATGTTAAGAGTTATTTTTTTTCACCAGCTATCTCTATCTCACTGCTGAATTACAGTCATCACAGAAAAGTGCTTATGAGCCTATAATAAAAATCATTACTCATTCAGTTAAGATTTGTGTATAAAACTCATTAAAGTCAGGGATGATGCTCATGAGTTTTCACCTCCCTTTGGATGTCTGTCATCTGTTATAATCATCATTTCCCTTTCAGTGTCATCCAAAAGGAGACTCATGCTTCCATCTCCTCTGCCATTAGGGGCCTCATTAATGCTAACAAGACACATGAGCAATTGTATGTCTTTAAAATTTACATTGATTGCTTCTTGAAGTGACATGGAAATGAGAAAAAGCACTAAATAATCATTTCATTTTCTACATGTTAGGACATTTAAAATGCATTAAATCTGTAGAGGTTTTGAGAAAATCTGAACTGTGCCTCTAACAATTTTACACCAACCCCCACCAAGCTGGTGCAGTAGCTAAAGAAAAACAAGCTCGTATTTTCCATTTCATTTAGATCTTGTTTTACCACACCGATTGCTAAATAAATCTTCATTCTTGGTCAAGAACTATCAGATATTTCCTTAATCAGTCAGTAATTTACACTGATTGCTTATATTGAACACTTATATTGGGTTATGTATTCTTCTATCCTTCATTGTTCCTCTGTAGAGTATAAGGTACTGTTCCTTCATCACTTACCTGCTCACCCCGTGGCCCTTGCAGTCCCAGATAACCCTTAAGACCCTGCAGGCAGAGAAACAGATACATAACAAATACAGTTAAACACACAAAGTGGACCTTTTTTCCTACTGCAATCTCCCTTTATCAAGAAAAAAAGTTACCCAAACTTGTTTGCCTGCAGCATTAGTGTGGTTTACATTTAGCAGCTCATATGAAAGCTAAGAGAAAAGGAGTAAGAAATCTTCATGGCAGCTTAGACAGTTCAAGATTTCAGCATGCTTTAAACATTTCCAGACTTGTATTCTTTTAAACCAATGAGACATGGGATGCTGTTGCCAATTACTGCTGAAACTGAGGAACTGAATTCAGTACACTGTATTTGCCCATTCCAAATCCTTGTCATGATGCCTTTTCTGAACAAGGCAGTTCAGGAGCGGTATAAGTAGAGGGTCATCCCATACTATTCTAGGACACTCTCAAGACAGACAGACCTCCTAGGAAACATGATATCTTTTCTAAAAAATTAACATAGAACGAATTCTAGCCCTTATATTATGAAATTTATACCTGCAGGGAGAAAAGCCTGTTCCTCATTCCAATAATCTTCCCTGTGGTGCTAGAATTACAAAGCTGTCAAACTTTACTCCCTGTGCATTGACCATTTCATGCATATTTTAGCTCTTAAAGAAAGAAAGACTTTTTAAATAATTAGAAGTAGAGATGGAACCTGCCATCGTAATCAGTACACTTGAAAGGAGAACCTTCTTGGATGTCTTTACACTGTACTAAACATATTCAGACAAGATGGCCTAAAAGGAAGGCTGTAACAGTTGCATGATTGATGCAGCAGCCAAGTGTCTGGCCTCCACATCCCTCGCAAGAGGTATTGGGAATATGCAAGTTCCAAAAGCTGCAGCTTGAAAAAGAAAGACCAAAACAATCCTTATTCTGGATAGAAATGTATCATGACATTGGCCTCAAAGACTGAATACTGGGAGTGTCTTGGCTGATGTCAAACATCTGGCTGCCTTACAGCATGATGACACTCATTAGTCAGTGGGACCCACTCTAATGAGAAGGAATTCTGCAACTGGCTTCAGAGTATCATGAATCCCAAAGTTTTAGATAAGCTTCTGCATGATCACAAGAGTATTTCTGCATGAAATTAATTTTATTATCATAAAAAATTAAAACGTGGAATGATTTTGCTTCATGATAATTGTAGATGATAGAAGAACGACCTTTGTAAGGCTTCAAAATTTGCAATTTTGCTATTACAGGCTTGCTTAAGAAATCTTGATCCAAAAGAGATGTACTTGTTAAGAAACCCAAAGGCCTCATTTTCTCAAAACACAACACAGCAGGTGTGTCCTTTCATTCCTCTAATCACACATGGGGCATTGCCAGTCTGCAAAATTATAATGTATTCTGGTTTCAGTCCTCTCCTGTAGCTTAAATCTAAATAATTTATATATGTTATCCTGTATTTAAGGAAGTAGGTCTGCATTGCCATTGGGGAAAAAAAAAAACATAAATAAATCTGTAACAGATAGCCAGGAGCTGATCTTGGCTATCAGTTAATATGAACCAGTTAAAATGAACGGACCTAATTTAATATATTAATGCATGCTTAAAACCAAATTTTTAATTGAATTGCTAAAGGAGAACTAAAGATGCCAGCACAAACCAGTAATTCATCTTTAGCACTCAAAATGTGCCTCAAAGCCATATTTTTTTATAGTATTACACTCTGTATTTAATGAGTTTTACCCATTTATTAATTTTATCCTCTCTCTATGCTTAAATGATCAACTAAAGTAGGTATCACTAGAAGAAATCTCTCAGTAGTTTATTACTTCTGTACAAGAAGAAAAGGAAAACAAACGCTGCTCTACAAAGAAACACTCAAAGAGAAGTTTATAACAATTTAGTTTCAAATTGGGACAGTTTAGTTGATTAACACCTGGATGGACAGCCTTAAAAGAAGGCACAAAAGGAACTGCGAGATGAAGGAGGACTGATTACTGATGTGCATTTTTCTACACAACAGCATCTTACTTCTTCCAGAGGAAAACTACTCTGAACTCATATTTTAGAGCAGTTTGCCCAAATTCTTATTCAGTTAACACGCTCTTAATTCCTTCTAACTCATTTAAGGCTGGTAGGGAATGCAGCTAAAGAATGCTAAAATGGGTATCATTCCAATCACACAGGAGCTTCCTTTCCTGTGACTCAGCCAATCATCTTCAAATTTTTAGTTTTTTATTAGTTTAGTTTTGTATTCTTGATCTTGCCCATATAAAAAAGACCCTGTTTAGCTCTGAGCTAAGATGAAAGTAAACAATAAGAATACAAATTTGCATCCACTGGCTTGCAAAATGCAATACCTCTCAATTTCTAATGAAATGAATACTCTGATTTATTAATGAAATAACGCTCTGATTTAGAAGGTCAATGTGGAAGAGAAAGATTTGAAGTATATATAGATTTGAAGAATTATAGTAATAGAGACTTCAAGCACATCACAAAAATAAAGCAAGTTGCAAGAATACTTCGGTCTGCATGACAGAAAAATCTTGACAACCAACTAACATGACTCAGAAAAGACTTCATAGCAAGTTTAAGTGTCTGGCTTCTACCATATGCCTAGCACAGTGGGACCCAAACTGAGTGAAGTCTGTATATAGCAAAATGCAGATGTTAAATCATAACAGCAAGGAGTGTTCAAGCCAAGTCTTTCCATCTTACTAGTACCCATTGTATTTTATTAAAATTTCGATGCATTTTTTATTAAAATACATCTGGTACAACACTGGCAACTTTGCTACAAAGCCAAGGAGTTTCTGTAACCTCTGAAAGTCAGCAGGTGAACCTAATGATTCATACCTAATGATACAACCATCAGCTACAGAGAGGCATTAGTGTTTTAAAAGTGCCAGGAAAAAGACTTCTGTTCATATACTACACTTACCCCATGCCCAGATTTCCATATACTGTCACATGAGCTTTTGCAATGCTTACTTATTAGCTCCATGTTGTCACCACACAGCATCCAGTTTTCAAAAACTTCTTCATCAGTAAATGGTTTGTTTTGGTTTTTTTTCTTCCTAGCTCCATTCTATCTTGCTTGCTGATGTTTATTAATACAACTAAGATTTCACCTAGCATCTCTTATCCTGAATATCCTAAGGAATAGAAAAATCATCTAAAAAAAGCACACACACAGAAGATGGACCTTTTCTCCATCTAAATCAGTAGAGGAATTTCTCTTACAGAGTTTAGTTTCCCCCTGCTCAAGGAAAATGGCACTCTCTGAGAGAAGCAGTGGGAGACACCTGGTAGCATAATGTTGACATCACTACAGGTACTGCTTTGAAAATTATCTATCTGCCTTACTCTTTACAGGATGCAAAAGTAAAAACAAAAGGAAACATGGAGTCATTCTTAGGTTGCAGCTAAGTTTTTTCCTTCAACATGTATTGGCATGTTATATTTTAGTATGTGAATTTTAACAGTATTTTATAGATCCAGATTCCTGTGATTTATCATGACACACGTAATAGATAGGGAATAAAGCTAGCCCAAAAACTGTAGCCAATGTTTTTAAAAATCTTTTCCAATGTCATTACAAAGTACCTGCAGCCACAAAGGCACTGCAGTCATTCCAATGTACTGGCAAGATCCCAGGCAAGTTAATGTCTAGGAGTGATGTCCTTTGGCTCACAGTCTATCCCTCCATACTCTGCTTAGCAGAGGCAAGTACTCGCCTCTCTGTACAATGAAATAGGCCCATTTTGGGGAGAGGGGGAAGTAGGAGGCCTCCACTCTGTGAGATCTCTGGAGTGACTCAAGGAAAGTTTTGAGGGCTGATTTAAAGATGGTCCTGTCAAGGCAGTTCCAAACACAAAATCGTGCAACTGCTCTGGAAACACCACTCTTCTCAAACTAACCCTCATCTCCTGCCATTGCTTCTGGGCTTCAAAAGACTTCTAAACACTTCATGAACATGCAGTTTTCTGTTCTTACACTAGAACAAATTTAGAGTCCTACTCTGAGAAAAACTTGGCTTTTTCTAGTGTGTGTTACAGGCATGAGAAATATGTCATATTTTATATGCAACCACAAGGATGCATACTCTGACACATGTAATGAAAAATAAAGTCAATCACAATAATCTCTTCCCAGAGTCCTGATTACTAACATACGTTTGTTTTACTATCATCTCACTAAGTAACTGTAGACTCTCAGCTTTATAAAAAGAAAACATCATTTTATAGTGCTAATCCAAAACAGTAGTTTTCTAGTGCTGTTTTATTGCATTGAAGGCTTCAAAATCTTTTCTTTTTGGGGAAGGTAAAATAAAATTTTCCAAGAAAGTCTCCTAACATGACCTCAGATATTCAGAAAAATAGAACCAAAAGCACATTGAATATGGCTTCTCAAAGTCCCCCTTGTCAAAAAAAGAGGTGAAAATAATATGTACGCTTGCCTCAAACTTCCACAACATGTGCTTTTGCATAAGCACCAAATAACATTGCACAGGAAGTTCAGAACCAGGCAAATTCTGATTAGGAAAATTGTTAAAATGCAGCTTCCTCCATAGCTACCCTGAAGTGGGGCAGTCATGCCCAACGGAGGGGCAGTATGCATTGCAGCTTACCCCCCACTTCAGCATCACTCCAGTTAATGGGAAATGGATGAGGAATTCCATGAAGAAGAAAACCTCAAATTTCTAGGTCATTCAGGAAAACAAAACCAAAGTCAATATGACAAAAAGTAATTGCCATGAAACCAACACAGATTTGTATTACATGATTAAAAATATCTTGAAGAACATTAGAGATTTTATTCACTATCAAATTACTCACTGTTTAAAAACTACTCAGCTAACACAAGCTGTCGAAAATGAATAGAATTTGGGACACAGTTAACTCATGTGTAGGATTTTTTTATCTTCTTTTTTAGCTAGATGAGAAAAAAATACTGGAAATATGTTATTTATTCATTATTATAGCAATACCCCAATTGTACTGGGGTTGGAAACAAAAGTGGAAGTAATTGATTTTTTTGCATTTTTTCTTGCAGCAGGTTTACTTCACATATACTTGTGCTCACATTCCTTTGAAAATAATTTCTGAGATCACAATGAAATAACTGATCTTTAGTCATTGCTTTTCAATATATGTAAATAAATAAACATGCTGTTATTTAAAACAAAAAATTGTGGGCTTGTCGTTAAAAAAACCTAAGCATTAAATACTTTTAACTGTTTATAGGCATAGTGCTGTTCAAAAGCTGGTATTCTTACAGTCAGGGTCAGGCAGAAGTTATCTCGAACATGGTTCTAGTTAGCATCTGATGTGTACAACATGGAAACAGAGAGTAAAATTGCCAATGATCAAGTGAGCACGATTCTCCACAGAGTCTCTAACCCCCAGATAAGGAGTGAATTCTTGTGGCAGGAAAAGAGCATGAACGCCATAAGATTTTAATTTCTTTACCCCCACATGTCAGTCTCATGATCCAGAACAAGTGACAGCTGCTTCCCATCTAAAAAGCTTTAAAACAAAAACTACTTTGTTTTCAGAGCAAAACTATAAACCTGATGAAATAAGAAAGCACAATACTTGGGCCACTTTGAGATTCCCCAAGATCAGAAGTGACAAAAGCTATTGGCATCTAGGCTTGTAGGTTAACTCTCAACAGAGGAGAAACAAATTCTTGTCACAGCTCTACGTTTTCTCAGTTCATAGAATTGTGGGCCACATGTCTGGCAAATGTGTTTCCACACTTCTCCTGGTGCTAATTCAGCAATAGCTTCCTTTCTTAGTCATATTTTTACTATCTTTTGGTCAATTCTAGAAATGAGTGACTAGACTTTTAAAAGAAATGTAAAATGATTGTTATATGCTTTAAGATCAAGACAATATTGTATGAAGCCATCTTAAAACATAATACCAAATATAAATTTTGTTACAATGCCATTTGTCTTCAGTTTCAACAGGAGGCAAGCATTTAATTAATATTCTTTCTCTACATGTTAAAAATTAAGGCAAAATATACCAGGGCCTATCTTTCTAACAATTCATTCCATCCTTTTGATGGACACTTCATAGCTGCCTTTACTGTTACATACTACTTCAAAATTCTGCTGTGATATCTGTTCTTCTTGTTTTTCTATTACACTTGCAACACCAAACTATCTTCTGCAAGGACAGCATTTAAGAAAACTTTCCCCCCAGCTTTCTCACTGATTTTTGCCACCTCCTTATTTTGGATATATCTCTTAAGCACAATGTGTCACACATGACATTTCTCACATTGAAATATATTGTGTTATGTAGCATCCAAAATTGGAACTTACTCCACCCGAGTTCTATTTTAGCAATTCTGGCACATTTGGAAAAAAGAAACTAATTCAGTGCAGAAATACTGAGAACATGAACCCATTGAACTTTTTCTATACTAGAAAGTATACAATATAGAAAAAGAAATGGAAAAAAACGAAAATTGAACACAACTGATTTAAAAATGGTTGTATCACGCAGGCAAGCCTATATTCCCTAATATTTATTCTGTTCTAGCAGGGGTACACCATGCCTTTTGAAGAACACCAACCTAAGAAGCTTTGATTTACATTCTGTTGCGATGATCTCAATTTAGTTTCAAGGGAAGATTATGCACTGTTGGCCCTAGAGCCTGACACAGCAGACAGTCACAGTACCAACAGCAGGCCTAAAGCCTGATGCCTCTTGACCACCAGACAGCTACCTGATGGCCACTGATTTGGGCCAGGGAGGACTACATGAAAATGGAAACAGAATCTTACCTTCTGGCCTTTGATCCCAGGTGGGCCTGGAAAGCCTATGGGTCCCGGATCACCCTGTATAACAAAAACATCCAGAATCACTTTGTTGCACTTGTACTTGACAGAGGCCTACAAAGATGTAGGACTCCATATCTTCTCTGCATTCTTGGACATTTGTATGAAGAAGTAGCTAAAGTTGTTTTTAACAGGCATAGATTACTTTTCTTTTAGAGGAAGAAAACTGAAAAGGCACCAGTTCCTCAACTGCAGCCACCTGATGCAGTGTGTATGCTCCTGAATTATACAACATGGACAAATCATGGCTTGAACATGTGAGGTTCACAACCTCACAACATTTACTTTTAGCTAACATAAGTGGGAGTGAAGAAGCTACACATTTCTTGAGGTAACCCTTCCCTCAGCAGTGAGTGGTTTCACCTCAAATTAATATATATATATTTATTACTGTTTATTGTTTGTGTTACTGTTATGCCAACAAACCTCAACTAGGATCAGGACATTGTTATGGCACATGCTGCATAAAACGTGGCTTAAATCTAATCTGTGTAAAAGACAACATGAAAGATGCACATAGACAAAGGTGTTATGGTGGCATATTGCTGTTCTCACTAAAGTTCTTCTTCTCTAAACTTTACAACTACATGATGGTATATGTGAATGAGAATTAGAGTATCTCAAATGCTCGGAAGATGGAAAAAGAGACATTTGGTGGGTTTTTTGTTTGCTGGTTGCATATGGGGAGAGGAGGAAACATTGTTCCAGTTCTTTTTTCCTTGCTCAGGACAAGTCAAGGAACATGGATGTGAGTTAGCATCAAAGTAAATTCAAGTACATTACTTAGGGTGAAAAATAAAGGCACCAAAATAGTGATAACTATAAAAATGCCTACCAATTCCTTATTTTTGTGTTATAGATGCAGTCTACATCTATTTAGGTGTAGGTCATACATATACGCGGGTGGGCTTTAGACTGTTCTGTGGCAGCTTGGACTCATGCCAAAGAATATACCTGGATTTTCAGGTAGACACAAATAGCTCACAACACTATGATTAAATTGCCAAAAGCTGTTTACAGTAAAATAATGTTACTATTTCTACAAAAGTTGCACTCAATTTTTTATCATGGCATCAACAGACACACTTTTGAATTTGTCTCAGGAGGCCCATTAACATTGAAAATATATATGCGTGAATTTTAGGGTTTGACAGAATGTGCATTTAAAAATATGTTATTTTATGTACACATCAGCAGCTAGTAAACAGTAGTTGTTTGCTAATGCTCACTGCATTACAGAGAGTGGTCCTGGACTCCTACAGTGTTTTCTACTTGGCGCAAATGTTCCACAATTGAACTACTAGCAAATGCTCTTAATAAAACAGCATAAACACAAGATATTCTAAAAGATATAGAGTAGGCTAACACATTAGAATGCAAACATGCAATTACATTTTTAGTATTATCACACTGATTTTAAAGTTTCATACATAGTCACTAAATTTGTAATCTAAGAATAAAATAATCACACACTTTCAATCCCATAATTTCTATGAAGAACCACTTTAAATATTTTCACTCCAATATTCTAGGCAGAGAGAACAACTACTACTTTAAACTGAAGCAGTTTAGGAGGAACTAGCAGAAAAAGCCTCTGAGGTGAAAGGACAAATCTTAACATCAGGTGTCCATGAAAAAAAAGTGCTTAAATACAACATGACATGCAATAATGCGTGCACTTCTCATCACCAAATTTTTTGGACACAATTTTCCGGACTAATGCAAACTACTAAGGAAAAATGTAATCTGTACTTCATTACACCAGCGTGAACAGGACTCAATTTCATTCTAAAAGTACTTCCCTTTTAATTGTCTTTTATTTTATTTTTATAAATTAAATAAAATATATATTTTAAGTTTCAGCTTTGAATATAATTTTTTGTTTGTCTGGTTCATTATACCACCTATGTTTGGACTGGTCCGTTTCATATAATTGTCTAAATACACCACCGTCATAGTAAATACAAAGCATTGTGCTGTTATAACTTAGAATACTAAAAAAGACTTCAACAACAAAAATGAGACAGACAAAACATCTGCATATTATTAAGAAAATATTACCTTTTCTCCACATTTTGCCTGTCCTGGAGAGAATCCTGGGTCTCCTTTAGGGCCCTGTCACAGAGAAATTAAGGTCATTAATATCGTTAAGGTAGAGAAGTTTTAGTAATATATGCGAAAACAAATATTTTCAACCATGAGAGCAAGTGAAGGGCAAACGTTCATATAAAATGCACTTGTTATTACAGATTTTTTTTCAGTAAAGATCTACAACAATATATGGAAGTGTGAGTTCACATCAAAATGAGATTTACATTTTCCAAATTTCATGCCACAAAAACTTCTGATAAACAGAAGCAGGTAAATCAAAGTGGGATTACAGCAGACACTCCATCTGAAATGCTCTTCCCACATCTCCACCACTTCAGGACACCATCTATTCCCCAAACACTGTGCAATATCATTAGGCTGTATTCATGTCTTGATTATAATCTTGTACAGGCTTCTTCATGCTCAGTACCTGCCCCACGCAGCATGGACATCACGGCTGGGAAGGACAGGGCTGCAAACATGCAACAAAGGCCTCAGTTTAATTACAAATTACTTCCTAGCAGATGAGATAGGAAGTATGATACATCCTTCTTGGCCAGGAATTACTGTCCACATCCAAGACTAGGCTGCAGAGAGGGGAAGGACGCTACCACACCAATGTCTTCTCTTTCAAACCCCTGCTGCCCAAGCCCACCACCACGCAACATGCTGCAGAGGCCTGAGGCCTTCCACGGGCCCAGAGCCAGGGCCGCTCAAGACCTGCCAGGCCCAGCAGCTGGCCCTGCAGAGACATGGGGCACAGGCAGCTCCGCCACCACACACTCACGCCCCTCAGGGTCAGAATCACTGCCCTTAAATCACAAGTCACCAGCAAATGGCACCTCTGGAGACAGCCCCCAGTGAACTGCTTCACCCCAACTGAGCAGTCCCCTGGAGAGTTCCCAGAGCCATACCCTGAAACCACATTCATAAACTAATAGCTGAAAATGCAGTAATTGAGGAGGAAATGGGGAACCCCTTGGTCTAATCCATACTAAAAACTGCATGTAAAAGCCACTGTAACATTTCATTGACCTGTTCATATAAATCACAGAATCACCGAATGGTTAGAATTGGAAGGGTCCTTAAAGATCATCTAGTTCCAATCCCCCACCACGGGCAGGGACACCTCCCACTAGATCAGGTTGCTCAAAACCCCATCCATCCTGGCCTTGAACACCTCCAGGTATGGGGCATCCACGACTTCCCTGGGAAACCTGTTGCAGTGTCTCCCCACCCTCACAATGAAAAAATTCTTTCTGATATATAGTCTAAATCTACCCTTTTCTAGTTGGAAGTCATTACTCTTCATCCTATCACTACGTGTCCTTGTAGGAAGTCCCCCTCCAGCTCTTCTGTAGGCCCCCTTTAAATACTGGAAGGCAGCTCTAAAGTCTCCCACAGTGCTCTTGATTTCGAAGTCATAGAGTAACACTGGGCATTACTCACAAGCATCAGGATCTACTCTGCTCACTCAAAACTACCTTTTATGTAGCCAGGGAAATAATTTTCAGCATTAAAGTTACCCCTCAGCAACACTAGATTAGAAATGATACGTGCCTTTCACTGAAAGGGAGCTCAAAGTTAGTGAGTCCTCATCCTTCCTCCCGCCCCATCACGAAGGCAGGATCAAGGTCCCAAGTCACTGCAAGGACCCAAGCCCTCCAAAGCAAAGTCAGGTTGGACAGGATGTTGAGCAACCTGATCTAATGAAAGATGCCCCTGCCGATGGCAGTGGGGTTGGACTAGATCATTCCTTAAGGTCCTTTCCAACCCAAGCTATTCTAGGATTCTAAATTGGAAAAAACAGCTTTCACATGAAGTGTTGCAGGGCTGAACCCTCCTCTTGTGAATGGTAGTGCCAAACAGGGTTACCCTTCCCTCCACAGTTAAGACTTATACAAGCAAGGTCACTTGAGAAGGGAAGCTTGTTGAATATAAAATAAAACCTGGAAATATGGCAAAATGAATCTGTTGTGTTAAATTGATGTGTCAGGTCAGTGAGAACACAGTTCTTTAGCATGGCATGAGTTATCCAAGTATTTTCTATCTGATTTACTTTTTGGAAGGTAGTTATATTCCTTGAACAACTTTTGTCTTCTGCTTCCATTTTCCAATGCAGGCATATTAAACTAAGAGTTGTAAAAAACTGTGATCATCTCTTGTCTAGTTAAAACACAGGCCTTCTGATAACTTATCCATTGCCTTTCCCTTATAAAAAATAATGAGGAATTGATTGTGCTTATCTAAAACTCAAACAAACATTGTTAGGCATGACCTTCAGTTGTGAATTAACACATCACCACAGGTCAAGATGTGAAGGTAAAATAAAGCACTTAGTTATTTAATTTATATAATTTTACAGAGTAGTTAGATCAGTGCCAGAATCCACAAACTAGATTTTCTTAACTAATCCATTTTTCAGAGTACCAGGAACATAGCCAAATTTCGGCAATACTTTTAAATTACTTTAGAAACACCTGCCAACTATTTATCCGCAATCAAATGCCGAAGACATCAGTTATAGTTGGAACTGCTACCACATGATGAAGGGTTGGATACTATACTGTAAGGGTATTAGCTAACGTTGTTCCATGCCTCCTGAAGAGGATGCTTCATCACAGGAGGGAAAAATCCATGCATCTCAAAGGCAGAACAAAATTCTGCATTAATTTACTCTCAGAAAAACGTTACAACTTGTCTGCAATGTTTTAAGATCAAACAAAATGGTCTTTCAGCTTACTGAGTCACTGTGAATCAACTGGATCTTCAAAGCCAATCCTTGGTGAGCACCTGGCTAATTTTTATTTAAAGAGTTTGACAGAAGATGGTTGTATTGAAAGGATGATTTATAATCTAACACAAAAGAAACAGATCATCAAGCACCTAGTAATATACACATATGTATTTTATATATATAAAAATATATATAGGTACACGCACACACATACAATTCCTTCTAGTCCTAAAATCAAGGAAATAGTAACAAAACCAATCAGAATTATGATCCACTAGAAAGGGAAAATACATTCTAAAACAAATCCCAAAAGTACATAGAAAAAGTTGAGTCACTTGGTTTTACAGTGTTTGACACTGAAAGCTTTAAATTTCTTTTTATGTCCTCAAGCAGTTTTTAACACCTGTCATGACAGGTCAGATTCCTGCCATTTGGAATCGTACTAAAACAAATCATGGTTGCTGATGTTTTTTTCCTAACATATCTATCAATTTGTTCAAACTAAATATGAGTTGAAGGTATTCTGCAACTGCACAAATCTGTCAAATCCATTTAAAGGGTCTATGTTACACAAGTTTGAAGGGTTTAATTCGAGTTTCCAGCCTGGTATTTTGTCTTTGGTTTTAAATATCACATCCATAAATCTTAAAAAAATTATTCTAGCATATTAATCAAGTGATAATGTCTGAAATAGTAGAATATTTAAATATCAAAGGTTGGATGTTGACCAAAAAAAAAGGAAAAATTTATAGAGAACGACAGTCCATTTCTCTTTCTTTTTTTTATTTTATTGTTGAAGCAAGGCAAAAGGTTACAGCAATTAAATATTTATTCTTACTTAAATTCCACTTTATAAGAAGCTAAGGTGATTTACAGCAAGTCTTTTGTGAAGTACAGTCTACTTGCATGGATAGCAGTTTACACGTCATCATTCTGCACACACAGGGTTTTTTTCCCCCGAATAAACTGCTAATTTTTTTTATTTGAAGTTACATTTGATGGATTATATTAATTAAAATTTGTTTATAGTAACAGTATCCATCTGTAATCCAAAGAAGGCCAATTGCTTCTATTATAGGAAACAGTTCTGTGTCTTCAAAGAAGTCATTAAGTAGTTCATGCATTTACATGGCAACATGAATAAATTAACTCACCTTTGGACCTGGCAGTCCTGGCAAACCTGGATTACCATGTGGTCCTGGAATACCCTGTAAAAAAACAAACACACACACACACACACCCAAAAAAAAGGAGTGGGATTATTCAGTACTCCACCAAAGGAGCGTGTACAGTTTGCAGAGAATCATTTTACTGAATCATTGTTGCTTTTAGAAGCACTGGTTGAGATTTTCAAAGGAGTCTCTAGAAATAAAAAAAATGCACATCTTCCTAAAAAATTAAAATTACTTCCCTTTCTTTTAAAAATCTCAGGTTTTATTGCCTTCTCAAGTAATTCTTAACAGGTATTTGGCACACAGTCACTGCAGCTTCTCTCCAGCTACAAAACTTGAAGGCAAGAGATAAAAAACAGGAAAAAATAATTTAAAAAAAATCACATTCTGAAGTACCCACTATACCCTGGAAAGAGAAGGAAATGGATCAGTTCTCACAGACTTGAAAGATGACTTAAAGCAAAGTATTCTACCTTCTCTAAACAGATCACAGACAAAAACCCTTCATCAACCTGATTCTCCCACAGCCAATGTAGAAAATGGGCTTGTTACTAAAGGACTTGTACTTAAATCATTCCAGGAACAGAACAGGCAATCAGGGCTATCTACACATTCCAGGATAAGAGTCTGGCCCTGCAATACATTCTACAATGCTCACTCCTTGAAAAACTGCACATCAGGGAAAATATTTGTTGCAGTAGCTGTCAGCAGCTATTCATCTTCCACACACTGAAGAACCTATCCCAGGTAAATTGGCAACAAATCTTTTGTTGAATTCTAAGGTCAAAATTCCACCCACACAATTAATCCAAATACCAAAAATAATAAGACTCCTTTTCAGCTGCAGTAACGCTGAAAGCTGTATCTGTTAAGTGCTCCCTCTCACTAATGATAATGTTGACATAACTCCACAGAAATGCTAATCCCATGTGCTGTTTGAGAGATTAATTTCCACACTGGCAATTTTGGAGGCGCTCTCAGGGATTTAGGAAAAAGGAAACAAATAGAAGTGCCAACATAGCTGCAGTGCTGAAGCGGCTCCAAGCTTTTGATGCTTGCAATGTTATTATCTTGGGGCATAGTACTGCAATAGGGAGGTGCAAGCGTATCCTCGTGAAATTCCCCTGATGCCTCTGATTTCATCACCGACTAATTCTGAAATTACTGAAATTTCATTATTGAGAAACTCAGAACAAACCAAGGCACTTAGAAAACATTAATTGTCAGATATGGACTTCTCTATCCCGAGAAGTTACAGAGATCAAAATCAGTTTTCAATGGAAATCTCTAGTCATTAATCAAGCATTGATACCCTGCCCAAAGTGTCCAACCCATGTGAATCTTTGAGGATCAGGTTTGGGCAGCCAAGAGACCCTGAAGAAGGCCCAGGCAATGTGGCTCTGCACTCTGCTGCTTCCCTTTGATATCCCAAGTCACATTTCAGCATCACAAATGGCAGCTCACATGAGAAAGACAGAAGTCACAGGACAGACTGGTAAATATGGACATGAACTTTGTATCAACAAGGTTTTACGTGCTTTTTTGGCTAAAAAACCTCCTTTATGCTACCATGTGTCTTCACTAGGTGTACTTACTTGAATTTACCAGTGTTGTACAAGCTAAAGAGCACTGACATCTCAAAATCATTTGCTCCTTCGATTAAATAGTTTTATAGACTTTCTTGGTTCATATAAATATGTTTCTTAAACTCAGAACTACTGGTAAGTATTCATTTCATTCACTTCCATGCTTTTCCAGGCACCCTACTGTAAACTGCCTCTTCAGATTGGAAAGCATGTCCTATTCAATAATTAATCCAGAAAACTCACATGATCAAGCACTGTGCTCTTAAGTACTCTATACCTATAAAAACTAAAGATCTACAGAAAAGAAAACACATCAAACAAGAACTGAGCAAGACAGATCTCACCAACAAGCACAGCTTTACACATATGGGCAGCCTTCTCTAAACCAAGGACAACTTCCTCATTGTGAGGATCTACTTGGATATGTGGGATCCTGCTTCTGATGCCAGATATATCCTTGACAGAGACACTATGCAACATAAAAAGCTCTCATGTAGAAGGATAATTTGAAAAAAGGATCCAAGAAGCCAGGAAGATAGAGATTTGAAGGAATGCTTTATATGTTATACTTTTAAATGTGTCTCATCTACTTCCTTGCCTCTAACTTCTCTAAAGTATCAGCTTGGTTTTTGGCCCCTTTGACCACTGTACTTTCCTACCCAGTCAGACCAAGTTTTGAAAGCCAGCAAATCACAGCATGTTCAACACAATACTGAGCAGCATCTTGTTTAAACGTTACTCAAAGGCTGAGTCAAAACTCACCCCCCAGATCTGCTGAACCTTCATATAAACTACTCTCCCACTTGTGATTTGCGTAGATGAGTACACTCCAGCCATAAACACTCACATTCCCAAATATCATGGCCAGAAACCATCCTCACCTATTCCCTCCAGCTGCCCTTCCCCTAAAACTCTCCAAATCAAGCCCCCAGGGACTCCTCTGGAATTTTTTTTTTTTTTAATATGGTTATGGCAACACAGATTTACCCACTTTTTCCCCATCAACTGCTCTTTGCAGTGGCACAGGCTTCTCCCAGTGGTCTCAGCAGGTGGGGTGCAGGTTCCTGCTCACTGCAGCCAAGCTGGGGCTCCATCCCCACGCACATTGGGGTGCACCCAGTCACACAAATGAAATCAACATTTGCTACTGTAGCTCAGTTCTTGGACAAATTACCCAGATATCTATCACCCCTTTTATCAAGCTGCTGTAACTCAAGAGACTAAAACAAATTTTTGGGAGAGCTTTTTTTTCTCCCCCTACATCTTGCAGTGGTCAATTTTGTAACCACTGCCTGCTCCTCTGTGGCCCTGGCATGCACTGCTCACTCCCCCTCATTCCAAAAACAAATTAACATGACCTTACATTGCAGCAGATGGGAGCAGCATGGAAAAACTAAAAGTTAATATTGTGAGCAGCAAAAGCTGGGTACAAATGTAACAACACTCTGTGTACGCACACATACACAGAATTAACTATGCTGGAGGCTCACAGTAGAAAAAAACCCAATCCTGTTTGCTTTGCCTTACTTTAACCTATCTGCCAAATGTTAAGAATCATATACTTTAATAATCACTACACATACGAATAAAGTTGCAAAAAGAAAATGATGCAAACTCCAGTTTGCCAGTGACCTGGCTAGAGCTACAGAAGAACATAGCTGGTTTACTCACCCGTGGCCCTCTCTTTCCTGATGGACCAGGTAAACCTGGAGGACCCGGAGGACCCTGGTGACAAAAAATCAAAAATTAAGACTAAAACCCAATTCAAGGAAAGTAGCACAAGTCTGAAAGACACCAGTTTTTCTAACCAATGACTTTCTGCTCATGCAGACCTTCTCAACTTGAAAAGCAATTCCTAAACTACAAGCATATGTGTTTTTAATCTGGCTCCAAATCAGATTTGTATTTAGAAAGTGTCTTATGTCAGAGGAATTGGAGCCAAAAAAACAGATAGTAACTTTTACTTAAGTGTATTTGTCTTAAAGGAGGAAGTGGATTCAAGGATTATGAACAAGCAACTGCAGTGTATTTCAAAACAAAGAACAGAGAATAATTATGCCCTTTTAATAAGCATGCTGGCATGCCAAACACATTTCAGATAAGTCAGGAGTAACTGTGAAAAAAAAAAAAAAGAAAAGATACGACCTCACAGAAAAGACAGACATGAAATGGAATAAACACAGACATATGATTATTCAGTTTCCTGTTAAAAGCTTCTGATAAGAAACAGTAGCATGTTTGTATATAATGTATATATACATTTGTATATAATGAATACTATTCTCTCTAAAGAAAATGCAGATTTTATAAAACACTAGTGAATAAACAGGTGTATCTGTTGCAAAACAACAAAGATTATTAGTCACAGTAAGAATATTAGACAGTATACCACCCTTTGTATATCTAGTTGCTTTGAGCATAGAAACTTTTTCTGTATGTGATTGCCGTTCACATTCAAAACCCCACGATCTACAGCATTGTACTCAAACACGAATGAGAGCTCTCGATTAAAATCTGCACTAATTTATATTTCATTTATCACACTTGAGTCCTAAGGAGGCATGGGCTATTCTATAAGGGTGAATTCAGCTCCCAGACCCAAAGTCTCTCAGCTTTAACAGAAACCAAGTCCTCCCACCATAAAGGAAGAAGGGCATCAAGAATGTCAGACCTCATGAAGGTCAGTTGATGACCTTGATGATACCAGGAAGGGACTCAACTTGCTCTTTTACCCAGGCTTTCTTGCTCTCCTGTGTTCTGTATATACTAGAGTCTCCCACCTGAGGCACTTGGGCAAAACATTGAGTATCACACTGCCCATCACCAAACAACACTGCTGAAAGCTGGCAGGAATACCAGGGAAGTAAGAAGGGCTACTATGGTGGCTGAAACAGTGAACTTACAGGCTTAGAAAACATGGTGAAAAAATAAAAATAAAAAAAAAGAGAGAAGGGAAAACCCCACAAACACCCTTTGGGGTTTTATTAGCAACAAACTAATAATTTTATTAAGACAAAAGTTGCATTTTTAAACACCTAAAGTTCTGTGGAAGTGATATTTCTTTTTCTTTGGAAAGATGTTTTCACTGGCTGAGAAGATAGTGCTGATTATGGACCTAAGCCATTGTCAAGCCAATTACATTCATCTGAACCTAAATAAATACCACTTTGGACAAATCTGGGAAAAACACTATTATTCTAAGGAAAAAAAGAAAAGATTTTCCTCTCCAATTAATCATAATAATCTTAGGAGTCTGCAGCATTAAGTTCTGCTGAAACCCACACTCTGCTCTTCCCTCTCTGTATTTCAAAAAACACAAATCTGTGCAACAGTTCTGGTCTTTAAGTCAAACCACAACATATCACACTTCTAGCATGTGAGGTTCACTATTCACCCTGATTGTATAAATGCTCATTAGCATCCTCATATTTTTCTAAAGTAGAAAGACCCTGTGTTTAATAACAAAACATAAGTGTAGCAAAAAGATATGTGGAAACTTCTTGTCCGGGGATTCTTGTCCAGGCCCAAAAATGTATTCGAAATGGCACAGAGAGCTCCCACCCTGACACTGCTGAAGTAAAATGCTTTCTAGTATCTCCTTTCAAATTGTAAGTTAAGAAATGCACTTTTCTTAGAAAAATTTCCTAAATCTACAAAGGGAAACATACTATATTTTTAAAGTAAAATACTTGCAACTAGTATGCATTCTTTTGCAATCTGTGGTACAAAGTTCTTCTATATCCCTGTTTCAGACACTTTCTGCATTTCCTTAGAAGTACATTAATAGCCAACCCCCACCATTTTCCTAATAGAAATCTTAATGAATGTTCTTAAGATTCCTGATCTTTGCTGATGATTTATTGAATGAGGGCAGTGAGAACATTTTTTCCTCTATGACTTTCTTTTTTTTTAAACAGTACCTGCTTCCTTTGGAAAACAAACAAACCCAACCCCTATGAACACCTTAACAGTGATTACACTAATTTGTTAGTAATTATTGCTCTTCACGTAAAAAAAAAAAAAAAAAAAAAAAAAACCAACCACAGAAAGAAAAACATCTAATCACAACCAAGCCCTAAAATCACAATCGCAACCATCCCTTAAAAGAAGCAGTAAAATATATTTTGTACTATGGAGTCATAGATAAATAGTGTTTTCTCAAGTCTTTCTAAAACAAAGTCAACAATTGTAGATTAAGTTTCTGGTTAACAATAATAAGAAATTAGCACCAGCAATTCAGATGTTTGATTAAAGTATTAACAAGGACTCTGCTTAACCCGAGTACATTACTCCTTAGACTCCAGCTCAGACTCCTTCCTGCAACTCAAGCAACATATCTGCCGACAGCACATAGTAGAGCACATGTAAGTCTTCCTGGAAATGCTTTTCTGACTAGTTGCAAGAGGTTATTCCACCCATCTGTTCTCCTTCAACCCGTGAAAGCAATACAACCTCAAATCAGCATGACTGTTTTTATACTAGCTAGGAAGCTCCTTATGCCTCTTACATACTTCCATGTAAACCACAGAAGTCAACATCTGTGAGTGAGCCAATCTCTCTTAAACCAAGGAATTAGTCATTTGTTTGAATAGTTTTTCCTCCAACTGCTGGAAAGATTAATTCAACAAACCTGAAGCAATTAAATGTGTTAATGTGGTTTTTTTGCATTTAACATTTTAACCGCTACCAAAAAAATTACTGAAAGAAAGGACTTATTGTCCTGAGGAATCATAAAAATTTCATTTAGCTATTGAAGGCAGAAATTCCAAATACTCATGGCTTACTCCTGAAATAGCCCAAGTAGATGCTACTCTTCCACAATTTTTCACCTTTCAAATGGTCACTGAAGGGATGAAGGTAACGGTGAACTTTCACAGACAATTTCTAGGATACTGAAGCTCTTCTATGGATGCATGTGTTTTAAACTTACCCTACACCAGAAGTAGTAGGAAGCACTCCTTTTACACACAACAAGCCCCTGAGATTTCAGTGCATAGTGAAATGCTTAGCGAAATGCATAGTTAAAACTTCTGCACAGGCGTATGCCGATCCTGTTGCTGTTCGATACCTAAACTATATTCATTGAGGTCTCTCTTTAAAAGCCTTTTGACTACATCCCAACCCCTCAACCTCAGCTCACCTCAAGCACTTTTTAAAAAGACTAAATTAAAGAAACATATGAGTTTAATGCTTGATCCATCAAATATCTAAGGCAGGTAGTCCTTCAGCAAAACAAAAAGCCCATGAGTATTTCTGCACATCATCACCAAAACACCTGAAACACAGCAGGGAAGTAAACAAAACCATCAGGCTCCAAACCTCTTCTAAAAAACTTTCCACAAAAGGAAATTCCACCTTTAACATTGCTAATATCACTTTTTCTATTCTATAGGTATCACTCTGATTAGCTATGTTTTCCTTAACTCCCACCTAAAATTTCCTGCTGTCTTGCCACTTCCTGTAAACAGGTAAAAAAGTATATTTATGAAATCACCCTTTGCAGAACTATAATATTTTTCCCTTTCATTACGAAACCTTTGCACAGAATCATGTTTTCTATAACTGCACCACCATTAGTGCAACCTTCTGCAATCCTTCCAGTCTGTCTACATCCTTTTGAAAGCTCATCATCCACAACTGAGGACGTTTCTCCCAACTGCAGCCTCAGCATATCCAAACCAGGAGAAAAATAGCCTGTCTCTGATACTCACCACTCCTGGTAAGGCATCAAGCATCACAGTGGTAAGATGCATTTATTCCCTACTGGACTATAATAACATCACTGTATCACCCTCATCTGGCTGCCTAAACAATCACTCCCACACCCTCTATTTGTACTTTTAATTTCTGTTCTATGGCACTAAGTTTCATCCCATCAGTTCTAGCCCATCTGAAATTCTGATTCTGTCACTCAGAATTCTTCTACCTACTCCTAGCATGCTCCATCTACCTTTTAAAAGCATATTACTTCATACATAAATTAATTATTGAGCAACAAAGATCCTACCAAACATGAATATCCACCTAGTTTTTCTTCTTGCTTATTTGCATTTCACTGGAAATGATAAAAACAAAATGCATGCTTCTTTTTCCAAATACCCTAGAGCAGGTAGTCACTTGTGTATAATTAACCTCCTTTCTTTACAGCTGTGGAGTCTTTCCCTTCCTCTGTCAAGAATTCCTACAACAGCCAAAGCGATATCATCAACATCAGACGAATATATATATGGCTTTGGGTTATGGATGAAAGCCTTTCAATACTGTTGTGCAGAACACAGGGAAACTGCATCATTTTCAGGAGAATTAAATGAAATGTTTACGTATTTAGGACTAACGTTATCTTTTTGCTAGTAAAAATAAACCAGTTATAATCTTAAATTTATATCTGAATCAGCAGATAGCGAGAGAAATTTCTCAGCCTGAGCAGAGAAAGGCGAGTGTTACCTGCAGAGCTAAAATGCATGAAAGTCACTAACTGACCAGTATTTCGCCTGGGGCCAGGGAGAGCCTCAGCAAGCACGTCTGTTCAGCTGAGAAATAAACTAGGAATGAAAGCTAAAGTGTGAAGGGGTAAGTAAGAGTAAAATAAGTGAAATAAGCTAAGATTAGTGCTGTTTACTTAGCACCACATTTAGGATCTCTGAAGTGCCCTCAGGGTTCTCACTCTCACACCTCTGAGTTGGATGAAGGGCATCTCATCTAGCCTCAATTCCGCCTAATGCAGGCTGAATGCATTTCCACTTCCTCCTGGCAGTATCTCCAGCTTGCTTCTCCTCACCAACTAAGGAATACCACCTTCTGGTCTTCTATTTCTCTTCCTTGCTGACTGTCTTCATAATCCAGAAAGCTTTTCCAATAGAGAAAACTAATTCCTAGCTCATTTCTCATGGAAAGCCAAATCTTGTGCAGATAAGCCTACAGATGCAATCATCTATCTGCAAGTAAACTAAATCACCTTTTCAGCTCGCATCAGCCCCTTCTTCTACTGGTAAGAGACTATGCATCATGTTACTATGAACTGCTTTAGGATTGTGTAATGATGAGTATCAGTTTGAAAATTAACCAGTCAAAAATACACACCAGATTCACTGATTTTTTTTTTTTTTTTTAAACTTTACACAGTGCCAACTGCCTCTGCAACACAAAAAGGAGTGGCTCATCAGCTGAATGGGCCAGCTTTTCCTCTAAATTAGTGGTTCAGGAGACCACACTGCTCCACTTTAAATGCACTTTGTATTTTTGTAGGGGATTCTGGTCATTGCAACTACTAGAATTTTGATCAGGGCCTTAGTAGTTTTGAAGAAATAGGTGCTCTTTTTCATATGCTATCCATAAATGAAAGCCTGAATTCTGGAGCCCTGCTTTGCAGCAGCGGGTGAATTCCACAGCTGTGGGATCATGGAATACAAGGGGCCTAATTATAAAAAGCAAGAATCATTTCTGGTTGATGATTAAAAGCTGAAACGAAGCTGAGTAGTGTAAGAACCACAAAAGCTAGTTCTTGCCTGTCAACTCCAATACAACAAACTTTATTTCTGTGTTGAAATCTTGAAAGAAGATTCAAACCAACCACAATATAATGAAATTAAAAAAAAAAAAAAAAAAAAAGGGAGGGGGCAGTTCATGCCTAATCAGGATTTTTTTGATGCAAGTGCTGCAAGGGAAGTTTGTAAGTTCCTCAGTGTTGCTTTTTTAGGCTCCCCATTGATAAGACTCTGCGGGTACTGGTATGGTATGTATTAAACTGTTAGTCACACACATAAATGCTGGATTATCTCTGGCCTTCTCTACATGGGTGTGCTAGACTGAAAAAGCAAAGACCACCTCTTCAAGCCTGAGGCCAGCAACAGCGGCAGGTACTGTGCCACGCAACCTCCATCTCTGCCAGAGATCTCTAACAGCTTGGGCACGTTACTTAAATCCTGACACAGCAAAACACTGCAGCACAAATGCACCATATTCGTTGCTACAGACTACACCAAATGCAAGGCCTGCTCTTTCGGAGCCTTCCTAGATGAGACAATCTTCTGTGTCCCCAGCCTCTAAGAGAGGCATAGAAAATGATACTGTAGAAATCTTTGAACTCTCCAAGACAACTGTCATCTTTGATGCTGTATGTATAGTGTCTGTCTAGAAAAAAAAACAACAGAGCATTTGCTTGGAGTTTCTTACTAATGCAAACAACCAACAGCACCACCAGCAGCCATTTCTGTGCCATGTAAAAAAGAATGGATTTACCTTTCTTAACTGTAACAGACTGAAATCAGATTGTAAAAGATATGTGCTAAAATTAAACCCTTCTATTAGGATTTATTAAACTTCCTAAGCTCCAAGCATGGGCATTAACCTCATGTTGATGACAGCTACCTATACTCAGTGATACGTTCCCATAAATACTATCGTAAGGGACAAAAAGAGAAAAAAAAAGGCTGACTTCACATTCAAAAAAGATTAAGCAAAAGCACCCCTGGACTAATGTGAATGACTTGTTAACACATTTTTCAATTGTGTAACAATCCTTTTGCATCTGAAACCTGTTTAGGGTAAAAACTGAACTTTTAGATAGGTTTTCAGTTGCAAACTACCTTAAGAAAAAAGTATTTCAGTGGTGAAAGAATAAACACAATAAATCTACAAGCACATTCAACCATATATTAGGAGCTACTTAACAATATCAAATTGCTTTTCAGTAATAACCACATAAATGCACACCACACCCTCCAAAAAAAAAAAAAAAAGACAAAAAAAAAAGACAAGTGGAATTATCTACTGTATGCTATGGTTTAAAAATTTCAACCAAAAACTCAAACAAGCACTATCATATTTCCAAGGCTAAGCCGGAGCTGCTGTTCTTTCTTGTCTCTGTCTTCACAATGTTGCTTCCATGTTTATATATTAAAAAGTTTATAAGCCCACCTTATGCACCCAATAAGAAAAGTCAAGTGGGTTTCTATTAAAAGCAGTACTGTGCATTTGCAACGGTTTCATGACTCACTGACCCCATGGAAATGAAAAAATGCTACAAAATCTTGTAAGACTGTTCTAAAAATCATTTTATATGCAGGTTTGCATGACCCCATAACCTTGGGTTACAAATGGTTTTACCAATCTAGATTCTGCAACTCATCTCCTACAATTACAAATTTTGATAGCATTGCTCAAGGGAGAAAACTCTGTCAGTTTTCCAAACAGACTGGTTATTCTTTTCATGGATCAGTGTCTACATTTGTGTATTGTACGAATTTATGCTGTAATTTTATTAAGTGAGCAGTCTCCATAATTAGCAGTTACAAGCATCTGGCTGCATTTCAAATTTTAAAGAAGTCTGGGTTGCCTACCACTTCACCAGAATGTGAATGTCTTTAATATCTTTGTATTCTGCCAGTAAATAAAAATATACAACACGTACACCAAAATTACATGCGGGAAAGAGACATAGTTAAGGCAGACAAACATTTGTACAGTAGAGCTGGGAGAAGCTGCAGTCACAGCTTTGGCATGCTTTGCAAGGTTTCTTTTGAAGCCTCTATTAAATGTATGTTGCTGCATTATAGTAAAAAGAGTAGGAAAGATAACTTACAGGAGGTCCAGCTTCCCCCTTTGGACCTCTGACACTTCCCATTTCAAACATTTTGTCAAGATCTTCATAGTCATAAGCATAATTATCAATACCAATTGCATAATTATTTTCCGTGTGATAAGTCTCATCGGCATCAAATGCCCCTTCCTGCCCTGGACTGAGTTGATTATCAAGAAAGAGGTCAGTAGGCAAACTGTACAGGGTTGTGTTGAAGATTTGCTGGTTTTTGTTTGGTTCATCTAAATGCTGTTTTTCTTCATCCATTCCCTTGCCTTTAGGTTTACTCTTTTTTACAGGGGAGATCAGAGAAGGCTCATTTTGGCTGCCTACGTCATCTGTGGTATTATTTAAAGCATTTGGATATGATCCTGCAGGGTTTTTAGTGATGTTTCTTTTTTTGCTCATCTCCTGCTGATGAAGGGGCAGATTGACGTTCTCCTGGAACTCTGTTTCAGGCCAAGCTTCCAGCAACACAGGTTTGGCCTCTGCAAACTCCAACGCAGAGACATTTCTTGACTCAAAGTACTCTGGCAGAAAGTGAATCTGAGCAACATCGTTAACAGGAGTGTTTGATGCTTCCTTCCATCTATAAACTGATAGACCTTCTGAATGGTTTTTCTCATCCAGCCCATCTGCAACACGTGGAGCTCCTAGCACAGATCGATATGTTTCAGCCTGGCGACATTGCTGTTTCACATATTTACAATAGTTTGCAGAGGCTTCCGCAGAGGGAATAATATCTAGTTGACATATAATTCCTTCAAAGCTGACAGAGTGAGAGTTCATCCTTCCCAGGGTAAATAAACCATCCAAATCAAATGTCTCCACTTCAGAAAGTACTTCCCTGCTATAGTACTTCTTTCCGCACTCAGCAAATATTGAGACAGTCTTGTCTCTAATATCAATGGCAAATGAATGCCATTGTTCATTATGAACACTATAATCAAAGTACACAGACTGCTTCCCTCCAGTGTACACCACTACCTTTCTTGGTAGCAGCTGGACACCAAACTGCAGTCTACTTTTGTTCCTAATACTGAAAAGGAAAGCATTATTTACTCTGTAAGAGTATAACCCAACCAATATGGTAAACTGATGCCCTAGACTTGATGGTATGACTTGAACGATGGGGGACTCAATATGGGCATCACTAGTTAGTACAACTCCTGATACGGTTAGGCGAACACCCTGAGGTAACTGAGATGATGTTGAGGGCACCGGCATCTCTGAGGGCTGTTGAGCATCTTTCACAAGTCCTAGTTGATGAAGAACATCTATTGCTGTAAAAAGAAATAAAGGCATACTGTTGGTTTCCTTTACAAGGTCATAAATTCAGATCCATATAAATAAACACAACATCTTAACAAATCTGTACTTCCCAGAGCATATCTACCACACACAGTAAGGCCACCAAACCCCTAATGTAAGGTATCTTTCATATAAATCAAATAAATAAATAAATACAGATTTACAGATTAAAAATAAAAAAACCAAACACAAACAAAAAACCACAAACAAACAAACAAAACCACACAGAAGGACCTACATAATGCCTATTCTAGGTTAATTCATTTATGAAACTGAAAGCTGTCAACTTTTTGACAGTAGGCAATGAACATGCTTTGTTAGTTCCTTATTTAGTTGGCTAATCCTGCCTGCTCTTTAAGCAGATAATTGTGGTTTTTTTCAATTCAACTTTTTCTTTTGCAAAAGTCTTCTGCAGTAATACCACACTTTTCACCTTTATCTGAAAAGTTTAAATGAAAGCATTTGAGAGAAGGGCTGCTTTGTTTTTAAGATGGGACAAGTTATTTATAACATAGTAATGCCTCATAGAGCACCAAAAGAAAGTCACTAGCTCAAAGCAAAACACAAAGGTAAGCCTTGATGAGGAGCTACTATGTGCTGCAGAGGTTATTCAGCTGGTACCCAAGAAGAACGGCTGTGCTTACACCTGGGTGCTCTCCTCCCACCAAGAAGCAAGGTCCTTTGCCGTTACAGAGCTGGCTTCAAAGGGAATTGTTTTCCCAGTGGGATCACCCCTGACTGTTTTCTTTCAGTCTGTACATACCTGTGCCAAAGGTTAGTCAAAGATCTTTCCAAGGGGAGATGCAACAGAGTGCACTACCACCACCTCCTTTCCTTCTACACAATTTACTTGGTAGGGCCACAGATGAGGTGAACTCTGCAGAAGCAGAAGTGGTGAGGAGCAAGGAAAGAGGAGAAATGTCAGGACCCAAGGGGCAGCCCTTGTCCTTCCTCCCAGCAAATATAAGGCTGAAGCTACCCAGACAAGATATTTAATTGAGTGGATGCCACATCAAGAGAGAGCAGTGGACATTAAAGAGACAGAGAAACCAGCTATCCTACTGATTTACATCCTATAGATTTGGCTTTGGCATATAGCAGTCTGGATAGCAGATCTTCTATAGGGTGGACTAGGCAGTGGTGTTTTCACTGCTGGATTCCTCTAGTGTCTTACATAATGTGAGCTTTGCACTTTAGTCTTTTCCTTGGTCTAGACCTTACAGTATCTCCATCTTTTACCCAGCTACACATCTTCACCTAACAGTTAGAAATGCAATTGTCTAGCTTCCTGATAAACTGAAATTGTAACTGACCTGGGATAAGAAACCAAAGCCACTTTCCTCCTAAAGACTAAATCAATGGTCAAACATGACTGAATTCATTTGGTATTGCCTGAATCAGATTTAGGCATTTTGGAGTCAGTGAGCATAAACACCTTCTTCCTTCAAAATGGATGTAAAGACACCATTTGATCTCTTATGATGCAGCTGAAACAGAAACACTACAAAGGCTTGAAAAGAACTTGAATAGAACTTCCCAGCAATCCTCCTGTAGGGTCACAAAAGAAGACAGCACCTGTAGCATTGATCAGTAAAACAACTCGCCTGGGTGTTTGCGTAAGGTGCCACAGAAATACTGCAGAGACTGAGACAAAATGCAATCATGGAAATAAGAGACAAGAAGGGTGGAGGCTAAAACACATGACATGAGAAAAGGCTAAAGAAACTACATTTGCTTGGCCTGGAGATGGGAAGGTTGGGAGAATCTATTTACAGTTGTCCCTTATCAGAATCGGGTTTATAGGGAAAACAGAAAAAAGCCAATGAGTAACAGGCACGAGCTGCAACCCAAGAAATTCCATACAAAGAAAAAGCATTCTCACCTCAAGTGGTTAAATGCTGGACCAAGAGGCCAGAGACACTGTGCAATCTCCATTCTTGGAGATTTTCAAAGCCCAACTGGACAGGACACAACAACCTGAACTAACTTCATCATTTGATCTCAGCAGGAGGTGGAACCCGATGAGTTCAAGGTCCCTCTAATCTAAATTTTCCAGTTTTCTGCCCAAGGGGAAACTGAACATTGTAGTCTTCATAAACAGCATGGCACAGAAGTGTATTTTTTTCCTCCCTAACTGGAACAAGTGGCTGGACCTGAACTTCAGTGAACTTCCTATATTAAAAATGACTAGTAGTACCTAACAGTTGAAGTGATCTAATAACCCTGACTGGGAAGAGACTGGCACTTCCCATAGCATTTAGCTGAGGGTACTTTTACTACACCCATTGTGCTTATATTAAGTAACAAAGCTATTAAACAGCATAATACAAATTTGGAGTAAGCAAGAAAAGTTAAGAATTCTCTGCTATATTAAGAGAAAGGAGCAAGTGAAACAAACGGATGTTCACTTTTTTAGTGGAATAAAGTCTCCTTTCCCAGTCTGTCTCTGTTTACTGAATGTATTCATAGCAAACTTTAAGAACAGACAGATGTTGGCTTAGTTTCAGGAGTAAGTTATGAAAAGAGCCTGAGATTTCCTTCAGAGTGGTTTATAAATTGGAACCAAAAGCATCAACCTGAATACATTGTACATCTTGAAAATGAATTACACACCTTGTAGTGTTTTGAGTCATGTTTGAGATTCACGGACGCGCCAAGATTGCCCTGGCAGAGAGCCAGCGCAGTCAGAGGTACGGGGAAAGCATAACTTTGCTGGAAGTCATGTGTACGCCAATTTCTCAAGATGTTTTGCCTCAAAGCAATTAATTTGCTATGGCTGTATTTTTATCTGTCAAACTGATAACAGAGGTCAGGTTGTAGAAAAGCTTCGAAGCACAAGGCATCTGCTAATGAACCACCACACTTTCCCAGGACCCCGGTCCTGCGCGGTCTGCATGGAGTTTCAGAAGAGAAAGCTGCACTTGTATTGTCCTTCTGAAAGCTAAGAAACACTGGTCCTGAGCTCTGGACAACGCAGAGGCCTTAGTTGTGCAAATACTACCCCAAGGCTGGAGACACCGTTCCAACACTTCTGTGCACTGTCTGTGCCAGCTGACTGCACAGAGGAAAATAGCTAATAATTTAACCTAAGATTGTGTCTAAATATCACATCCTAACCTGAAATATTTGGCAAATAATTGCATTTTTATATATTTTCAATTATGTATTTGTATTTTTAAATAACAATGTACGTGATCACAATAACAACACACCCAAAGTATTATAAATTGAAGTATAAACCAAAAAGATTAAACTGGCTTAAAACAATGTAAAATTTACACTCAAGAGTATCGCTATTATATCTCAAGCTGCAAGCCAAATTGACAAAATTTTGGCAGTTCTGATTTGAAAACAGCACGTTGTTTAAAAGTTATTTAAAAAAAAAAAAAAAGGAAAAACATCTGATAGCATGATGAGAAATAAGACATATTCTCCACGTCCTGCAAATAGATTTCTGCAAACAATGACAGGTCTTGAGAAAGCTAAATGCAAAGAAATGCCGTGTGAAAAATTACAGCAAAAGATTAAGTATCAACAAATTATTCCTTGCTGAGTTACTGCCTGTTAACCCACCATCAAGCCAAATGGCTGTTCCAAACTTTTTTGGCCAGTCGCTTCATTTCTGGTCCAACATGTACTTTTATTTTATTTTAAGGTTTTCAGAAGCTCTTGGCAGTACAAAGGGTTTTGGGAGCAAGCAACCCTCTCAACTCTTCATCCCAGCATGACAACCACTATTTTCTTTACCTATCAGTAGTCAGTTTTCTTTGTTTACCCATGTCTGCAAAACATCTGTCTTCACTTACTGTTCACTCAATCCATTAGTCCCCCAAATTGTAACAGCTCATCTTCTTGGAGGAAAAGATTTTTGAGTTTTTGGTGTCAAATGCCTTTCTTCTACCTTCTAGGACTTGAAAAATTCACGTTACTGCATCAAGAGGGGAGGGAAAACCTAGCATGGTGCTTGGCAAAAAACCTTCTGACCCTCTCATGGCACAAAAAAAATCCCAAAAAGGAACTGGGGAGGGATGAAGGGACTTGGCTATTTCATCATTCCACACCCCTGTTCTGTTCAGTCTCTCTTGTTGACTTTCCACAATCCTCAATACTTATGACTACTCCGAAGGCAGGGTATTTGGGGTGTTCTCTCCATTTCATCAATCCTAGTATACACATCACTCACCTTCCCTTTGCCAGTACAGGCAAGGGAAAAACAAGGGAAATTCATCAGTCAGCTTCACCAGAACTGAAAGTAGTTACTCATCAGGTTGGCCATTTCCTAGGTGATGCTGCATCTGCAGTTGGGTAAATTAAGATACCTGGCTGCAAGCAATGCTCTCGCAAGTGAATGGGACGGGAAAGCCAACCAGACACATTGATTCTATATGAATTGTATATCCTTTGAGCTACACTCAAAATGCTATTTCTAAAGGCCAAGGCTGTACCTTTACATATATTTCACTGAACACAATTTATAGCAACCTACCAAAATGAGCAAGGCATAGCTTCTCAGGTAAAGCATGCACAGGCTGCCCCATCAGCTCAGGAGAGAAGGAATGTTCATTACTCTAGCAAGCACCTTCATATTTGACAGAGTACTCTTTTTCTTTTTTTCCTCAAAATACAACTGCCAAAGAAAGTTTTAATAACAACAAAACTGTTAACATATTCCTAATGGGCAGACAATTCCATTTCTGGACAAATGCTGAGCACTGCAAAGTTTATATAGCTCTGCAGTTTATATACCGAGATTGAAGAACACACTTGAGCTGCAATTTTTTTGAGGTTTCCTCAGGCTGCTGTTTATTGAACTGCTTCTTGCAACCTTGTTTACACACTGTGCAAATAAATTACATGAGGGACCAAATTCACCCACGGACAAAAAGTTGCATCAAGGTTCAATGCATCATTTTGATCCTAAGCAAGCATTTAAAGAAAATGAAGTTGTGTGTGGGATCTGTATATGGAGGGTGGAAGGGAGTTTCCGTTTGGTAAGGCTTCTCATATGGCTAGCTAGAAATGCTGTTGAGAAATAAAAATAATAATTAAAAAACCAAAACAAACCAGTAGGAAAGCTCTTTCATCTGATGGTGACAAAAATAAAAAATAAAAAAAGTAGATATAAGCCTGTCAAGAGTGGAGGCTTTACCCCTTTTCTGCAAACAAGCCTCAGAGCGCAGCTGCTCCCCTGTGCCACTGCCATCCCCTAACCAGTAGTTTTCACAGTTCTCACCCAAAGTTTCATTAGAAAAGCAATTCTCATGCTGAGGCACATGAGAAGTGAGAGAAATTGTTTATTTCTCTGCAGAGGAGGAGGGTGGGCTGGAGGGATGAAGTCAAACTATCTCAGCTCACCTGTCTCTGGCATCTCTTACCTGCTCCCGCTACACCGGGAGAGTGCAAACTGCCTCCCTAAACCAGCCTCTCCCTTTCATCCCCGCAGGCCTGGAGCAGGGCAGGGCAGGCCACACACATCTTGGGGTGCTGCCCCTCCTCTGACAAGAGCTTGGCTCAGCTATTAGAAAAATCTGGGAAAATCCCATCATCACAAAAGCATATGTCCCGTACTGAGCTGAATGTGAAAAATCAACCCACCAGTCTTACCAGGCAAACAACTAACAGAAGGCAAAACTACAAACAGAACAGGGGGGGAAAAAAAATAAGAAAAAATAATCAAGGCTTGCCAGTTGCAGGGAACGATGAGAAGGAAAAAGGCATTGTCGGGAATAATGGTGGGAGGCTGCTGAGATATCCCACAGGGCTCCAGCAAAACGTTATCAGGAATGAGCCTTGCCTTAAACGTGCAGCCCAGCTGTTTGACAATACTGAATAGCTGAGTACTTGCAGTTAACGTACTTACCAGCCCAGGATGGCCTATTTATGCTTTACCTGTATGATGAAGGAACATGGCAGAGAACTGATACTGCCACTCTCATGGCAGAAGAGAACTGACTAAATGGCACGTCAGCCTCCGCCACTTTGGGACAGTAATGTTCCCACAGCGGTCTCTAGTGCAAGCTGCACATCTGGTACAGTTATAACAGCTGGCAGATCAAAAAAGAAACTAAAAACAAGACAACCCTATTTCCTCACTAACATCTGCATCTGAGTGCAAAACCAAATGAATACACAATTTCACTTTTTGCTTTAATGATGCCAGCCTAGACTAAGCCTTTATTATCTGCAGTGGCTTGCTTGCACAGCCCTAAGTGCAAAGGTAACTCAAGTCATAGCTCGCCACCCCCAACGACACCCACTTGCAATGAAGACACAATCAAAGCCTTTTCACTGTACAAGGCTTCTCTTATGAAGAGCTTGCTTAAATATGTAAGCAATTTCATAGAGAGAAACTCTGAGTAATTTTCAAAAGGTCATCTTTTCCAAACTGGTTGCTTTAAACTTTTGCTCTCATTATGCTGTAGCTGGTATTTTCTTTAATTCATCATTAAGGAACTGAACCTAAGGTCACTACTGACAACAGCCCATTTACTCTTTTAATCTAGTAACAGATTATACAAATATCCTGTTATTACGAAAAAAAAAAAAAGTGTTCTCACCTTGTTTGGGTACTTGTGCAACACCCACAGCTATACATATTGCAATTAAAAGAAGAGTTTTCCTGAAAGGGAAAGAAAGAAAAGAACTTGTGAGAAAACATCTAAAGTTCCAGAACTCCCAGGAATTAGAAGCTTGATTCAGTGTCAAAAGTCAATGGCAGGATACCATTGACTTCAGCAAGTCCTGGATAAAAGCCCATCACACCGTACAACTTCCCACTAATACTGAAAAGACATTTTACACAAAGATCAAGGATTATGTATGCCCTCATATATATATTATACACTGGCTTTTAATAATAAAGTAACTGCATCTGGTTTATGTTTTCTTACAGCAGCCTTCAAATATAAATGCTGCTATGTAGTAAACGTCTTCCTGGAAAGAAAAGAAAAAAAAGTTACTGTAAAGAAACTATAAAACCAATGACAAGTTAATGCCCATAGAGATCACTAGATACTTTTGTCGCCGTGTACCTGCTACCAGTCCTGTCACTGTATCACATCATTTTACCATAAATTAAAATGTTGTGTCACACTTTGTTCCTGTATGATAAGATTTTTGTCATGTTACAAACAGGACATGGTCTTCACAAGAAAAAGAAATCCCATTACTTTTTGATTGAAAACTTCATGTTCAGATAGAAGAATGCAATACTGATAAGTCCAACAGGCTCGCTGATTGCAACAAATGTATAAAGTTGATATAGATTACGTGCTCAAAAGTTGCTCTAAAGCAAGACACCATTGGCAAATTGTTGGACAAAATAAATGCTTTTACCGCAGTTAAACAGACTGTCTGCTACTTTTTACTCAATTATCATATTATCATCTAATCACACTCTTATCAGTGACTAAATCTTCTAATAAATGAGAAACGTATATTCTGATAATGTTGGATATCCAGGGACAGATACAGATACATGTAACAATAACAGTAACTTATATCTATTTAGTGTTAAGAAGAAATATTTCTAAAGTATCAAACATAATTCTGACTACCCAAGTCATGCTCAAGCCTCAGTCTGGCCCTCTTAATTGCTCATTAATGTATGTAACCTCATTGACTTTTCACAATATTAAATATTAGACCCACTAATAGCATTTGCTGGATCATGGCACAGAGCACTTAAGTATCTGAAATGAACACTATTTGAAAGTAATACAGTTGCAACTAAACACCTGTAACTTCATGATGTAGCTTTGTCAGCTAATTAGTCAGGTCTGCACAGCATAACAAATTCAGGAAGAAAACCCCCACCAGTTTATACAGGAACACATGGTTCAGACAGCAATGACAGACAAGTCCCTTCCACTGACCGTTTGCTGTCAGGCTGCCTTCAGCTCAGAGGGTAAGGAACGTATAAACCAAGTATTAGTAATGCTACAATGACAAGAAATCATGCTATGATTTAAATATTGATATTGTGTATGCAAATATATAGAAGAGTATCAGTGAAAAATCAATTCAAACATTCTGGAAACATCCAAGTGCATGAGAATCACAAGGAAAAAACCTGGGTTTATCACTCAATTTGCTCAGTGAAATAGAGTCAAAATTCATTGATCTAGCAGAAGATGGGTTTGATTAGTTACTTTCCTTCCACTTAGGGAGTTATACTGTGGGGTTTCACCCCAGCATTCAAACGAAGCATCCCTCAGGCGAAGGAGGTACTCTCAGCTGGTGCCACTGCTTCTTGTGGCCCCACCACCAGTCCAGTCCAACTCAAGCAGCAGGTAGTTCTTAACTGCCCCCTCCCCAAGCCCAGCCCTTGATAGACACTTGCCAACTAAACCCCACTGGCCGAGCCTTCCCCCAATTCCTGTTATGAGGAAAAACACCTCAAATGCTGGGAGGGGAAAGGAAGCATTATAGACCCAACCAACTCCCACTCCTTACAGATGTGTTGGTTCAAACTAGAATTTTAAAAAGTGCACGATCCACCACCCCGACTCTCTGCTGTTCTTTCCTCTTCCAGCTGATCTCTGACCTGAACTGAATTCACAAATCACCACACTGATTTTCAGACAAATCACTTATTTGCACAGGATTTCAAATTACAGGGGCAGGGAAGAGAAGCTTTATAAAATTAAACTAAACATATTTTTCCTGCTATGATATATCTTAAAGGTTCTCCTACAGCATTCTTCAAAACATCTGCTCAAAGTTTTCAAAGCAAATAAGTGGGCTGGATCTCGGACAAATTTAGATCCATTGGTTATGCACCTACATGTCGATTTGCATATTGTGAGGTCTTAACTTTTGGCAATTGGAGCAAATGAATAATTTAAGTAACAATAAAGCATGATAAGAGCAATATTTTGTCATTGGTACTGCCACTGTAAAGCTGTAGATACATCATGTTTCTTAGAAGAAAATGCACAGAATGTATAGGATATTCAAAAATATGCATTGCTGCTCCAGTTCTGGAAGTGGAAATTGGAGTGGGAGTGGAAACTACATCTTATAAATCCTTATATCCTTGTAAGGGCACATTTTCCAATAAACCACTGCAATCCCCAGCTATTCCTCTCTTCAGGCTTACTCCTGCTACAGCTATGAAACGTCTACTGAAGGAGTTCTGACACTCCTGCAAGAGATCTAATACTGACTGTTGTCCAAACTGCAGATCAGCTATGGGACACAGATTTCTTTTTTTCAGCTCTGAAGACCAGAATCCAGAATTCAAATTCTGGTGTTATTTCACAAGTAAATAGTTTCTGCATCACACAGTGCATCATCTTTTGATCTAATGAGAAACGCAGTGACAGGGGATTAGCTGCGTTAGGAAGCAAGTCCATGCATTGCAAAGTATCAGCTAAAACTCAGGGCTTCTATTTATTTATTTATTTGACTTCCAAGGGTGCAAAATGGATCCACAATTAAAACAGTATTAGGCTTAACTATTAGTTAGCGCCAAAGTCAGGATGCTCAAACAACCTCAGAGCCCAAACTGCAAAGATGACTCCTCTTAACATTACAGTGTCAGCCAGGGACATGCCATGTGTCAGGTATCTGCCTCCATCACCTCCCACCAAATGTTGTAGGAAGGCAAGAAATTCCAAAATGCTCCCAGGGCTGTAAATTACATGGATGTAACTGGATATACAGAAACATTTAGTACAAGGTAAAGACAAATGTCTGGCTTACTCGGTACTCTCCAGCTAATGTCAAGAACAGATGAGTGATCAGCTAAGAGGAAAAACAGGAATCGGAGACAACCATAGGGCTGGAGGTTCCCTAATGCGTGGGAAAAAGTTAGTCTTCCTTCCATGGTTTTTCAGAAGTAAAACTTTTTTGTAAATGAAACCATGTGCAACCTAAAGTGAAGTTGTACAAGGGAGCCCTCCGTGGCTGAAGATGAAAAAATGAAATTCTGTCTCCTTCTGAGATAATCTGCTCATGCAAACCTTCCCCTCTTGGTCAAGATCACTACCCTTTGCATTAAAAGCTCCAGAGCAGCCAGTTCTTAGTCTCCATTCTCACACAAGCACTACCACTAAGGCACCAGGCTCCCTGCTGTGCAACGTGTAAGTGGCTTGATCCATCCTCTGCCACAGCAGCAAGGAACAAAGCAAGCAGCATGTGGAAACCCTGGACCGCCAGCCTTAGCTGAGCTCCTAGCTCTTAAGGAGACTTGCCCTGTTGGGACATGACAATGGAAAAATGCAAAAGCATAAGGCCAGGAGACTCCAGTTGATTTGAATGCTGGCTATTTTTCCTCCTTTAATGTCACACATGAAGCTCTTCCAATTCTCTTTGGCCCTACAGTCTAGGTATCTCTTGAGCTTCCTCCCCTCCTCCTACCTTTTCATCATCTCTCCTGTTTTATATGCAAGCACAAGCTGAAAGCAACTATCTAATTGTTTGGAGAAAGGCACCATCAAATGTGGTTGAGCCATTCTACCACTTACAGAGCTCATCTTTCTGATAATCTTTGTCATCTTGTGTCTGTTTGCCTCTTCCTATGAGTAGACAGTTACTATCCATATTTACTTTTTTCCATTAAGGATGACAGAAGGACAAGGAAACTGAGATGCTTCAAAGCAAATTGTGGCAAGCAACGATGCAAAATTCCACCCTCTGAAGGCTACTCAGCAGTGTTCAGAGCTCAGTGCTCCGCAGTGGTCAGTGCACAGTGGTACAAGGTAACAGTACCCTGTTAATTCCAGGCTAGTTGCCTAAACCTCAATTTTGAAGGAAAAAACACCACTAGCTGGCCCCTAGAAAAGGCATGAAACCTGGTCCCAGCATAACTAGCACAGGTGCAGAACACACTGAGCTCAAGGGCTGCATTCAACCCTCCCCTCATCAGTGATGATGGTTTAAATACCAGCACCTGCCCTGCATGTGTTACTTTATTAGATCTCCTCTGAGAAGAAGGGCCCAGTTTGTGTCCATCAGGCCTAAGGATGGCTTTATGAAAGGTGATTGCACCTTGTGGACAGAGATGCCCTGAGCTTTTCAAAGGCCACAAGTGTTTAAAAACCTTACTTTTTAAGACCCAGAAAGAAAGGTATTTTCCTTTGCTGACAATGATGAGATTAGCCAGCAGGGCCAGTGCTGCTTCCAAGTTTTAAGGCACTTACAATCAACATGGCTTGAAGGGACACAACAACCTCCACAGCCCTTCGCAGATGACAGTTGCATGCCCTTTGCGCATGGATGCCACTGTGCATCGAACCAGAGATGGGGAAAGTCCTGAATCCTTTGCTGCGGGTTCACAATTTGAAAGAAGGTGAAAAGGGAGAGATACAACATAAGGTGAGAGGCAGAGGATCAGAAGAGAATCAAAAGCAATATGCGCTTTCTTCCTGAGAAGCAGTAGCCAAAGAGGGGTCCTAAAACAGTGCTGTGCTTCAGAGGAAGGAAACTTCCTGCCTGATGGCCCAGCCAGACTCTGGAGAGCATTTGGCTTAAGATAACAGATTTGGCTTAACTACCACGTTCAGAATAGTCAACTGTTTAGTATTTCTAAAAGGAGGAAAAAAAAAATATTTTAAAGGTGTGATTCTAGAAACATTTTATGAGCATGTCCTTGATTTTTACACTAGCTCTTTTGTCTGGCCAGAATACACCAAGTGTTTCTCTCTGTATTAAGGCACAAGTACTCAGATGAAACCCCACTGCTCTGAAATACTCCCTTTCAAGGTTTGTCTTCGCGCATCTTTTAGATGACTCTTCAAATGTTTTAAAACTCAGCACTTGCAAAAGACAAGCAAAACAGAATGCTATTCATGTTTTAAAATTAAATACTCAGTCAACAAATTTAGTGTGATAGTTCAGAGTCCAGAGCTGTAGGCTTATTTATTTAGCCCGCAGAGACACCCGTATGCAGGTAATAGGTCTAACCTAACAGTATTTCCACAAAAAAGGTGGTTTATGGGTCTATGTCCCTATCCCCCCTATGAAAGGGATTGACCAGTTTCATATATGCTAAAGGAATCTGATCCTTTTGTGAAGACTTCTGCTTTCTTAACACAGGCAAGCAACCAGGTTGCTTCCTCCCTAGTCAAGTAAATCAGGTAAACAAGATGAATTCTGTCTATAAAGAGGCATATAGATATATATGCTGAAGCTATCTCAGATTTTGAATTTGAGTAAACTGCATCTGTGCTACTTTACTGTAATCCAATTTATGTTTCTCTGTCAGCAATATCACTTAAACGAATATCAAATAAAACCCTTTTTTAAATTGCACTCGGACAATTCCTGAAGTCCCGCAGATGCAGCCATTAAACACACAGATCTCCTGGGAAGGCGACCTTCAGGCAGCCCCCTAACAGCCCGCAAGCATTAAAGCGCACCCCAATCACACACCAGGCACAATTGAGCAGCGTAATCCTTACTACAACACAAAACAAATCCTTCTCTGTCCTGCTCAAAGCTCCCAGTAAACTTCATTTAAGCCATAGCCAGAAAAAAATAAGCACTTTACAAAAAGAGACACACCTCTATAGTATCGTTACAACTACCAAAAGTTCACAATCATCTTGCCTCGGCTGCTTTTAGGCAAGCTACAGAAGAGAGCAGAGCTCTGCCTTTGCACTGTAGATGATCGTGCATTAGAAATACCTAAGCCTATGGCAGAAGCACGTGAACATGGGGCACCCCATCTGGACATCTCTGTTATTAAGAGAGCAGCTTCAGCTCTTAAATGTAAATTCTGCAGGTTTTATTTGTTTGCTTTGTTCTAATGGCTAAGTACCCGCAGGGAGGTCGAGCCAGGTTACCGGTGGGTCCAAAGGCACACTCTCCCCCAGGATCCCCATCACGCCCTCAAGGAGCAGGGGGGCTCTCGGGTCAGGCTGTCCCCGCTCCCCAGGGAGGGCCACACACCCCTGTAACACTCCCCAGGCCGGGCTGCGGGCTCGGACCGGAGCTGGATGACACGAAGGCGCCGGACGGGACCAGGCACATCGAGGAAAGGAAGGAGGAAAGGGGAGAGAAGAGAGAGCGCCTGGAAGGGCCAGGGGCGTGCGGAGGCGAGAGACGCACGGACAGGCTTCGTCCGGGGACCCGGCACCCCGCAGCCCCCGCCGGTCCCCCTGGGGCACCCGGGACCTCGCGGGGTTACGGCTGGTGCTCGGGGGAGCGGGGGACAGCCCACCCGGGTCGCCGTCCTCTGTCCCCATCCCCTGCCCGCCCCGCGGCCGTGCCCCCTGCCCCGCGGCGGTGCGGTGCACCCCGTCCGTCCGGGGGAGCGGGGCCCGCCGTCACGCCTCCCCGGCTCCCGCTTACGTTCGCGCTGCGGGAGAGATGCGTCCTCGCCTTGTCCTCTCGGCTCCCAAATGCATTTGTATGCATTTGCCCGGGCAACGGAGATCCCAGGGAATCGCCGGAGCCCAGCGCCGCAGGGTCAGCTCCTGTCCATGAAACCCCGCCGCCTCCCGGGTTCTCCGCCGAGCTCCGCGCAAGCCCGAGGGCGGCCCGCGGGGGCGGGCGCGGCGGTGGCTGGGGAGGGAATGGGGGAGTTAGGAAGGGAACGGGGGGATGGGGGGGGTTAACCGGGGGAGCCCCGCGGCTGTCCGCGGAGTCCGGCGGCGGAGCGGCGCTGCAGCCGCCTGCCCCGGCACCGGCGGAACTCCCCGCCTGCCGCGGTGTTGGGTTTCAGCCCCGGCTGCCTGGCGATTACATCAGCAAACACGGCCCCCGGGGCGGGACGGAGCCCGGCCGCGCACGGTGCGCGCTGCCCCGCGCAAGTCCCGTCCCGTCCCCTGTGGTGGGTACCCCCCGCCCCCGGGCGCCGACCCGAGCTGGGGGCCGATCGCCGCCCGCCCCAGCGGGAGGGAGAGCGGAGCGGGCCCCGGTGGGCCGGGGAGGAGGGAGACAGGTGATGCCGCTTAGCGCATCCCAAGGGCGAGGAGCGCCTTCGGGTCCCGCTGGGGAGGCTTGGCGGGGAGATGCAGGTCAAATTAAAGTGCGGGGACGGGAGGAGGGGGCAGAAGGCAGATGATGAAACGGTATAAAGAGAAAAAGCTGAGCTGGGCATCTCGAGTATAATTGGAGTGGGGTCCAGCAATCCTCCCTCTGGAAAACGTTTGATGAGCAGATGGGATTTGGTAGCATTGCAGCACCAAAAGGAATACGACAGCCTTCACTGTCTTCTTCCTAAACAGACAAAGCCTTTGTTTTCAGTTTTCTTACCTTGTCCCAGAAGAACAGCCTATTGTCACTCTATCCCGTAAGACATCTTTGTGCAAACTGTCTCTCAAAACAAACAAGGCAGAGTTCAACAATACCGGAGGTTGCAATGCGCACTGTACAGCAAACCCATGGTAAAATCCTGCAGCCTGACTTAGGGAAAACTTCCATTGACCTAAGCAGAAATTTAATGCGAGTTAGGATTGTGGTATTTGGCTCTTGCTGGGTGTTGCAAGAATGAAGATTTCATGTCAGACCTGCAGCAAAGACTTCAGGTTGTAGGTGAGATGTAGAAAGGTGACATGAATTAAAACCAAATATATTCCCAAACAGCAGAAGACAGGGGAAGTGATAAACCACAGAGAAAGGTTGCACAAAACAAGGATTTCATATTGTTAACACTGAGGATGCCCCACTCATCTGAAAAGGACTTCTCTGGGTGATCCAGGTAGCTGGGAACAGGCAGCAAAAGGGAGGGGAAAATTGCAAGGAAACAAAGCACAAACCTAGACTGGTAAATTTTCTTAGGAATAACAGAAGCCAACGTTAAAGGGGAAAAAATTCTTGTCAGACAACACACCAGAGTGTGTTTAATTTCACACTCAAATTCATTTTCAGTACCTTGAATCACTCAGAATCTATGTAGTCTCACTAGCTACCATGGGATTTTCTATTTACTTCTCTTTTTGAAAGCCAAGGGTAAAAGCTGACAACATTTTGCCTCTCTGTTTATGTACTTTACATTAAGCAAAGTGACAGCAAAATGTGAAGATATATTTATTCACTGAAGAGAATGTAGTGTCTGCCTGGGGAGGTATTGGATGCTGCTGCAATAAAGTCCATGTCAGCATTTCTGTTTTAAACCACACTTGAATGGCTTCCAACAACTGCAGTGTTACGTTTCATTTAGTTTTTGTTTATAAGCATTACGATGAACTAAAATGTGTACATTACAGATTGGGTTTGGAATGGTTTGGTGCCATTCCCATGATATCTATCAGTCCCTTAAATAAGATGTTTTGTAAGCGTAGACATATAGCTGATTTCTTAACCCTTTAACATCAGCATTAAGGTTTTTATGGAGAGAATCCTGCCCCAAGAGTGATCCTGGAAAAGTCCTACAGGACTTTTTTTTTTTTTTTTGCTCCTACTGGAGCCAACCTGAAGCACATGGCAAGGTGGTCTGGGGGCTTCATGTGCTGAGATCTCCCCTTCCAGCAGCATTTGCATTGAAGAAGGCACAACTTGAGATACTTACCAGCTGCACATATTGGGTGTAAATAAAGCTCTGTTGGCTGTGATTATGCAGCAAATTAAAACAGTATAAAGTTTAAACATTAGCATTGGTTGTACAGTTTTCTATATTCAAACTACAAAATGAAGTTCACAAAGTTGGACACTTTGCTCCTTAGGTCCTTGTTACAGTGGTTTGAACCCAGCCTTTAGGCTATTTGGGCAGGGTCCTTGGCTATTCTCGTGTCAGGAGCCCAGGGGGGCTGATCAGGCTGTGGGGAGGCAGGGGCTAGGGGAAGGAAAACCTTTGCCCTTCCATCTCCCTGCTGCACACAGCTCACACATCTCTGGGCCACGTGTCCACAAATGGGTTGGGAATGTGCAAGGGATGCTCCTTGTTCTCTTCCCTGTGCCACACTGCCTGGCAGTTCTGTCACCTTTCTTTTTTTTTTTTGGGGGGGGGGGGGGGTGGGGGGGGGGGGGGGGGGATAGGGGTAGAGGCAAGTGACTGATGTTACTCTGCAGCTTGGTTGCTTTCCTTCGATGTTAACATCCTTCAGAGCTGCTGAAGAAAAAATTATCACTGTCTAATGCAGATGAAGAAAGCAAATGTAAGCACAAGGAAATTAAATTATTTCCCTGATGTCAGACAGTGAGCGTGTAGCACTGTTGGAAATTGTCCAGCAGTCCACAACTTGTTGCCCATCACCCTGTGTTTTAGATCAGCTTAAATCTCTTCTAAGCTTTGTGGCAAAAATTAGTATGAGTTTTATTCTTACATTTGCTTTTTTCAAGTGTTCTTACAGACTAATAAGCAAAATTTACTATGTTTAAAGCTATCAGATTACATGTGTTTATTTCCAGAGCTATATATAGCAGTCTGTATACTTACACACACCAAAACACATGGTCTGGCTCCAAATGTGTTAGCATTTGTTGCAACACAGAGATGCTGGAGTTTCATTTCCTATGGTAAATGTCCTGAGACCCCATTTTCCATGTCTGCTGTCTCCTGCTTGACCACAGCTTATCCCTGATTTCTCTTATCTCTCCAAGTAAACCCAGGGATTACTGAAATACAAAATTAATTCTTTTGAGATATCACTTCTTGCCTTTCTGACATGATTTCAAGCTCTTCTTCTGTTTGTTTTCTCCTTTTCCAGCAGTTTTCTTTTCCTCCATTCATGATCTGACTTGCTCATCTGTCACTCCCGATTACAGCTGCTGAGCTCCAGCCATGCTTTGGGGCACAGAACAGGAGCTACTCTTAAACAGTGTAAGAGGTGAGGAAAATGGTTCCTATCTGTGAATCCCCTTCCAGAAAATGTACAGGAGAGAGCAATGGTTAGTATATTGCCAGAGACTCAAAATAAAGGAAAAAAAAATTAATAAGAATTTGAAGGAAAATATGTGAAATGGGAATGTGAGGACCGAGTGTTGGAGCCTGAGCCTTATCCCACTGCAGTCAGTAGGAGCTTTACCTTTGACTTGAGTAGGAGCAGAACAGGACCCACACAAGTTTCCTGGTACAGTCCCAGAATTAGGAATTTTTGGCAGAAGATCCACACTGCTATTGAGTTCCCTTTGGAGAACTGATTTTCCCTGCACACCACAATATATGGTGTTAGGCTACATACCAAAATTGCTGGAACCTAGTTCAGCAAAATTATTTAGAATTCTCTCCATGGCGGCCAAAAAAGTTTAACACGTTGCTCTGGGTAAAGAAAGTGACCAAGCTATCAAATACGATTAAGAAATAAAAGAAATGGAAAAGATTACAGCATGTCTTTGTCAACAACCAGCTAAAATTGAAGAAAGGGAGACTCCAGGTCTAAAACCTTGAGATGTGTCTATTCTTCGTAGAAAAGGAAAGAAATTGTGAGGATCAGTGTCTGCCTTCTGTCTCCAGTTGTGGCTGTTACCTTCTGATAGAAGGAATGGGCAAGAAGCGGTGTTCTCCAGTTTTGAATACACCCAAAATCTGGAAATACCCTTAAAAAGCACAGTTGATGACTTTTTAGACTAATCCTATCCCTTCTAATTTGCTACTAGCAAACTAAAGAGATAATTAACATAAAATTATATTCTGAAGAATTCAGAGTGGAAAGGATTTTTCTGCCTTACAGGAGACACAACACACAAAAACCCGTGAGGGGAAGGGGCTGAGAGAGGAGAGATGCTGTGGGTACAGGGGACCAAACTTAAGAGGTCCTGGCATACAGGGAAAAAAAACATCACGATAGAGTCAGGACTGACAAAAATGCCAAGCCACAAATGACCGTATAGACTAGCAAGATTCCTTAAGATGCTTAGTTAAAGCAAACAAGGGAATATATCCAGCCAGGAGCAAGAAACAGAAGAGAGCCTCAGGGAACCGCAAGGCAGAGGAGAGGCTCCAGACCACAAGGCTGCAGTGGCTCCCACTGAGAAAGGTGTCTCACTGAAGCCAAGATACTTGCAATTGTTTTACAAGACCAGGTATCATCCATTTTAGAAAGTCACTGCTGGAGCATTAGCAGAGTAAAATCTCTCGTGGAAAGAGCTGGAACGGGTGACTGCAGGAAAGCCTTCTGGAGGAGCAGCCCCACACCCAGCAGCTGTGACGCCTTGTTCCAGTGATGGCACATCGTATGCCATACCAAGAATGCAGAGAAACCTAGCCAAACACACAAGAAAATATTAAAGGAAGAGAGAAGCCTGAGAAGCAGTTATTAGGAAAGTAATAAGGGAATGGAAAATACAAGAGCAAGAAGGAGTGCAACGTGGGAACCACGGGAACGGCTCACCAAACGGAAAGACTCCAATTACCAAATAGGCCAAACTGCCAAGATAGAATCACAGTAAATTTCCATCTCGAAGAGGGGCTCTGGAGCCTAAGAGTAACTTGTGAAAGAAAAAACAGAGGAGTTAGAGAAAACCCAATGATTGGGCTAGAGAAAAACCAATTTTAGCTAATTATCCCATCATTGATGGAGCATTTTGCCATCCAGGCAGGAAGTGGAGACACCCACTCTTACAGGCAGGAAGATGTATTTGACATGAGATATTTTCTGGGATACTCATTGAACTGAAAATCCCCTTGTAAGGGAAGTCCATAAATATGACTGAGTCTGTATTCCTAGGACCAAATTACCACCTCTACCAACGCGTGCCAAGAGACACAGAGAGCAATACAGGCCTCAGCAGGTGTGTTTAGCAAGTGTTCCCCTCATTGGGTGTGACCTCCTGCATAGGGATTCGTCAATGGGGTCCCCTGCACCAGAACTTCCCCAGCAGGTCTCCCCAGAGCCTCCTGCCTATGGCAGGAACCCTCCCCAAAGGATCCTGGTTCTCTCCCATTCCATAAAACTTGCCCTGTCTCCATCAGTAAAAGGAAGCAAAAGCCTGTTTTTGCAAAACCAAAAAAGGTTTTGGTTGTCCTGTGTGAAAAAACTTTAGCTCATAGCACCCAAGGACATTTAACTTCCTTGGTAGTGCTCCATAGCATCCTTTCACATTGGAAGGATGGGTCAAAATACCCTTAAAGACATCTTGTAGGATATCTTTCTGCAGGATAAAATCTGAAAGTATCTCCTAAAAACTAGTCTCTGTAAAAGAATAAAACCAGGGCCCATATGGAGTGAAACTGTCCATACTCATATGGTGCTCTCAGCCTGCTAGCAACATCTCATCAGCACTAAAAATTGCTCACACATCTGGAAGAACCAGCGCAGTCATCTGAGAAGTATTTCATTCCCGAGCCACAGAGAGCTCTGCATTAGGCCAGTCCTTTAAAAAGACATTCTTTTTCTTTCCTCAGCAACTGTGGGAGATGCTGCATTCTGCAGTCCATTAGATCTAGAAAAGTCTTTCTTGTCCACTTCTGCTTCCAGCCCTGGGGCTGTGCAGGTTTTCACAGTGCTGCCCTGCAGCCAAAAAAATGTGTTCCCAGGTATTCCTTCTACAGTAACTAAAATACAGTTTGGGCTTGCTGCTGTAAAATTAGCTTCTGGCAACAGCAAGGGGAGTTTGCAGAAGCCTTGGTCCTCCACTTTCTCAGATGACAAGAGGTGAGCTACATATACTCAGTGGCTAACAACATGTTAAATGTCAGCCTTGGAGTTAGAGGACTTGTTCTCACTTTAAAACTCTTATCAGAATTTTCTCCCCAATTACAGAAGCAGAAAATTCCATGAGACTCCATTTTACAACCTTCAAAAGTAGGCAAAATACAGTCGCTTGATGCATCCAGAAGTTCTTCGCTTCCCCTATGTAAACTTTGAAATAATATCATAATACTGCAAATACTTATGAACTCCATCTTTGGGAAGAGAGAAATTTAATCGCAAACGTATAAATAAATTGACCGACTTCACATAGGTGTCTCAACCGTTAACACTGATTGCTTTGATATGTCAGAAAGTTTCCCCCAACTTCCTACCAATTCTCTGTAGTAGTTTTCAAATATCGTTAACACACAGCATACCTAAAGCATGCAGAATAATGGAGTCATTTAAACCTGACAAAAGGTGTTAATGACATTCATCAAAACAGGAGTTTCCAGACTCAGTAGGTATTAACAATGAAATGAATGTATTAATGAAAATTTTACTATTTCCCACCTTTGTTTTTTTCTGCAGGAATAAGTCATTTTTGGATTTCTTCAGTACTCTTTAGCTCCCAACAAAGGAAAAAATGAACCTTATTGTTGCTTGTTTTCTTAGAATCTCTGGATTTAAGAAAGCCAAAAGTATTGTCAAGTACAACATGCTATTTTCATATGATGAACATTTAATTTCCAAATTAAGAATTCTAGATCATGCTTGTATAATGACAGGGAATTTTCTATAGAGAAAGAGACTTTACGTAGATTGCTTTTTCTGAAAATACCAGACAGATGAATATGTGGAATCCAAGACAAAAATACATTGGCATTAACTTCAATGCTGATATTTTTACAATAGAAGTATAATTAATTTTTGTAAATCCCTTACAGCTGTACCACCAATATAGCATAGTAATTTTAATAAGCTATTTTCATCACCTTATTTTTAGAGATGAAATTTTGATCCTGTTCTTCAGTTATTTAAAATTGGTTAGATATGCGAGTGAAAACTACTCTTATAGGAAAGTAAAGGAGTAGGTCTTTCACCAGGCACAGAATTATTTCAGAGCAATCCTTCTCCCCTCCCCACACATGTGATGTAAAAAAAAAAAAAAGTAAAACTGAGTGAAATCCTCTTATAAATACTGATTGGAAAAAAAAAAAACTAGAGAAAAATTATGAATACATATGAAATATGAGACTTTTTTCCTACTTGGATCAAATGAGTTCATTAAGCCAGATGCACCTGGATTAGTCTTATTAGAGAGAGCCGTAAAAATCTCTTAGTCGTTTAGTTATCTAGTGTTTGGCTTAGACATAGTCAAAGTTGAACAACAGGTGTTATGAGTAACTGCACCATATTGACCCAAAACACACACACGAGTTTACTGAACAGAGATCATCAAGACTGAGAAGTCCAGAACTTGTTGAAGTACCAGCATTAACTTCTGTTTGCAACCATGCATTACACACTACAGTCCTTACAAGATTAAGGATTATTTTTGACAGTGCTCCAACCTTCTTCTGGTACTCGTGGTCCTCAAGAGATAGATGGGAATTGCACCCTGTGACCTCCAGGAAGCACAAGCTTATTGGAAGGCTCACAGCCTTGTAAGGGCAAGGCAAGAGACACCAGGCTGGCACAAAGATCTTCTGCACTACCCCATTTAAGCCATTTTCTTTGAAGCAGATGCCAAACCTTACCTCAATCTCCATTTTCAAACACAGGCACAAAAATATACTTTTTACCTCCTTTTGGAAACTGCTGGGGCTGTTTAAGGTCTTCTGAAACCATCCAGCAGAGACAGATATTCACACAGACCAAAACATAGATATCTCTAAAACTAGTAACGAGGAAAAAAAATACATAAAAACTCTCTAGCTTGTTTTTTATTTTGGTTTTTTTTGTTATTATTATTTTATTTTATAGCTTGGGGATTTTTTTTTTTGCCTTTAGTACTTATGGCTTTAGAATGTGCATATAAAAAATAGCATTTATGGTTATCAGATGTTTTGCTTTGCTTTAAATTGGTCAGCTGACACATGTGAGATATATGCTCTTTTCCAAAGTAAATATTGTTCTCAAATAGTTACCTTACAGAGATTTCAAAGTTACATATATAAATGTAATAGCATTCTTATTTGTCTGTTGGAACAAAATGGATTTTAATAAATATTTTCAGCAAAATTAATGTTTTATTCCTTTACAAAGAATTGCAGCTATAACCTTTTCTTATCTCAAAGTATTTATAGTTTAAATACACATTAAGAAGTTGGCCGAATATCCCCAGATGTTTTCAAAATTGCATTGTTCTTGAAGTGACATTATTGATTAGAAAATTATTTTCTTACCGTAATATTTTTTACAAGTGGGGGAGGACATTAGTCTTGGTTGGGTTGTTAGTTGAGTTTTGGGGGGAAATGGAAGGGTTGGTTTTGTTTGTGGTTTTATTTTTTGTTAATTCACTGGGGTCACTGGGGCAGTACAACAGTGATTATGAAACAGCTTTTTTGTTAAAATTAGGCCAGTTCATCTGAAATATTCACAGGTCCTAAAACACCACATTTCTCAAAGCAGACTCCTGAGGAAATGGCAACAATCAAAAGGTCTTAAATTTTCTAAGGCATAAAAACCTCTCTTCCAATTCATCTGGATATTTCAGTGACACTTCTTTATATGAATATAACCTTCATTTTTAGCATTATTATATCTACCAGCTTACCTTTGCTAAATCCCAGTAACTGTCTAATACATCCCTGGGTTTTGTGGAATAATTCCAGCTTTCAGGAACTTGGTCACAGGGAAGGGGAACATTTTACATGGGCCTCTGATACCCAGTAGCAACTCTCTGCCTTCACTCAACACCATTTTCTGCTCATTGGAAGATGGAGGAGATTCTGAAGGTCTTTGGCTTCGCAAACCTGCAGATAGGAAGCTTCTTTCTGGGCTTCATACTGATTGCTGGAAGAAGTCAGTTGCAACAGCCAGGCAAGCCTACCCTTGTCCTACACGCAGAACTGGAGACAATGCACGAATCCACAAAGGCATCCATCTATCTTAAGAAAAAGATGATTTTATTATCTTAATCATACTTTTGAGGAAATGCTGGTGCCTGCAGAAGCACTAAAAGACTGATCACTGCTGCCAGAACATCATCAAGTAGCGGGAAGAATCCCTGGGGCACCAAAGCTGCTTGTTCTGTGCTATGGAATTTTATGCACTGAAGTTACTTCATTTGGCAGTTTGATGGGGAAGAAAAAATAATAGCCAAATCTTCATTTTGCATAGCAGCAGGTAACATTACTCCAAATTTGTAAATAATTTCACAGAATAGTTATTAGGGAGACATTTGCTAACACTGACAATTGCTTCCTTGCTGATGGTAGGGGATTTGTTCTGTGTTCTTTCCCATGACTCCCCATTTCAGCTGCTTCCCTCATTTGACAATCTTCCATAAAGACACCGAAGAATATGATACCACAAAACATTTGGGACAGGGAGTGTTTACAAAGCATATAAATAACTGTGCTGTATCCAGAGTAATTAGTTGTAAGCAAAGTAACAAAAAATATGGAGACCTTACAAGTGTGCCAGATGACTAAAAATCTAAGTTTTATTCAGACATTAGGGATAGGTTGCACGATACATACATATAGGATAAGTGCCACTGCTTAATCTGAGGGCAAAAAAATAACCCATGGATTACATTCCGACTAAATGCATTAATACAGCTGAAATATCAATAGAGCCAGATGTTAATTTAGCTCACAATCCTAAAAATACATTTCTGCAATCTTATACACAATGTGCAAAGCAGGTTGTCTTCTTCCAGACTATTTACTGAAAACTGAATTATTCTGAAAGAAGAGCCTTAAAGGCCTTAGGATTCTTCAGAACTTTGCCATTGCAAATACTGCTTCTGGGAAGAATTATTTAGAAAAATAAAATATACCTTATTCCTATTGTGTAAGCAGCTAGTTTGCTTTGAAAAACCCTGGCCCTCTTTGCCCCCTGATGTTATATTTTAAAAATTAATGCAAGACTCCATCAGATCAATGTTTATTTCAGGCAGGGAGTTTTTGTCTAAGCTGTAGCTAACGTCCTTAGCATGTTTTAAGTAGCATATCTGCTTCAGTAGTACAGCATTATATTTCCAAGCAGAGTAACAAATGTATGCAAAACATAACACATGGGGAGATTTGCTATAATATATGGTGATCATCTCAAAAACTCAATGGTTTTTTGGACATTGAGATCCTTTCCTGTTCTCAGAAGTACACTTTTGCAGAGGCACATTCAGAGCTTGAGGTAAATCTGGCAGCTGGAGAGAGGTGCTGGCTGTGCTGTCAAGTCTCCCCCCTGAATTTCTGACTTCAGTCAGGCATTATCAGTAACACTGTGGTTCTCCTGGGTGGCTTCCTCATCTCCTCCAGGAACTGCTCCCCACAGTGATAATATCAGATAAATATACAGTAGCAGAGCCCGGCCCATTGCAGCCTTGCACCTGTATTCTCTCTACCATAATGCTGTAGCATGAACTTTCTTAACATTAGATTGCTTCCTTCTCAGTCTGTTAGTTGTGTAGTTCCAAGTGCTCTAAATGCAAAAAGCTTGATGGATGGTGGCACTTGAAATTGCATTGGGCTTCTTTTTTGTCCTGTAGTCCATAAATCTGAAAAGATTATCTTCCCAAACAATACCAACTGTGTTATGATGACTTTTTCAATTCTCAGTTATTTGGATTGACATTTCTACCACCACACTATGCTCTACAGCATAGGCTTCCTATTGTCTGCCTCAGCTCATGCATCTGAAAGGGTTGCAAATAGCAGTATACTACACACCGATGATATTTCCACTCAATTTTAAAACAAAACCAGGAATAGCCTACTAATAGAAAGTAATACAGTTTTCTTGTTTTACTCCACTGTACCTGCTGACAGTGCCCAAGAATCACTGTCAACCTCATTATTCTGCATTTTGCTTCTCCTGGATGGAGCTCAGACTCACAATTCTTTTTGCTTCCCCCCCCCTCCGTTTGTGCCACGTGAAAATGTAAAGCCAGATTGTTTGGAATTCTCCTTTCATGGACAGCTGAGCTTTCCTGTGTTCCCTCTAAGGGGAAGAACACACACAAAGGTAATATGGGAGCCACACAATGCTTTACATATGAACAGCAATTAATATAGCTGCATCTTGTATGTGCTTTTAAGTTATGTGACCCTTATGCAGTAGCCTTAATGGAATACTTTGATAGGCTCTTGTAAAAAAACAATCCAGAATTTTATCTCCTGGTTGCATGCAAGCATAGACTTTATCTTTTTCATACCCTAATGATGTGGATTTTTTTCCTGTCCCACTGGGATTTCTTAATCTATGCTGCATACCCATCTATTTTTTCTTAAATACATACCAGGCTATAGCACTACTTACAGAAATTTTAAATAGAAGAGGATAATAATTTGTAGTGATTTAATAAGAATTTCAATAAAAGCTATTGAACTTACATGCAACCCAATGGTGTCATTCGGAGACTGAAACATGCAATGGCTAACTAAAAAGGAACTATGACAACATCTTTAAAACAATTTTTCCTCCATCATATTAGGGAAAGAAAAAAAAAAAAAATCTTTCTTCTTCTTTCCCCAGACAGCATATTTAAGCCAGTTCAGCCAGATGGATTATAGCTGCCCAAAATGCTTTCAAGGTGTTAGAAGCAGCTCTCTCCACTCACTGGTTCTCATCACAAATCATAAAATAGCTTATATCCTACCCTTGTATTTGTGTTTGGGTTTTATGGTGGTTTGGGGTTTTTTCCCCCCCACTCCGTTTTTCCCCAAAATCTTCTGGCTTTTGTTAAGTTTACTTCTATGCAGTCTGTTGACAACATAATTTAGCTCAGGAAACGTTATAGCCAATTGTATGAAAATCTTGAATTGCTTTCCCAACAATGGGTAATGACATCCCACACCATGGGTTTATTTTGGTCTGCTTCCCTTTGTCATCTTTTCAGTTTTATTTTAGATTGCAATCATGCAGTTCCGAAGGTGCTACAGTAGGAATTCACTGTGAGAGAGGAACAGCAAATCATTTATAACTTTGCCACCAAACTACTTGCGTTGTCTGGACACTGTTTCATATCTAAAGGAGTTAAATAAGTACTTGCAAATAAATATGGTTTAAGGGATCAGTTTTAGTCTCTCAGTAAAGCAAGTCAAGCCATGCTCTGGAATGATACTCAGAAATACAGCTCATACTTTGCAAGTCTTCTTTTCAAGAAGAGTGGTTAGGAATCCTTCAGTTTTGCCTAAACATGGTATGTTCACAAGTCCTTGTTTCAATGATGAAAGATCAGATTTAAGTTGGCTCATTTCAGACTTCCCAGAGGAAAGCTTGCCACTTTATCAGGAGAGGCATTGGGAGAGTAAAATTTGTATGTTTTGATGCCTCAGAGAAGAGCCTGGACATGGCGTGGAGCAGAGGCATCATGTACTGCTGCTGCCCTGCCATCTCCGAGCACAGGCTGTTGTGTGGCACAAAAGGGCTCTTTCCCAAGAAGGAGTCTTGGATATCCCAAGAAGGATATCCATCACTCCCCACATCCACTGCCTGCCCCCAACTGCGGTGACGCCCTTGGACAAAGGGTCTTGGTCTGCAGCAGCTCAGTCAGGAGATGCAGATCAAGGGACAATATTCCAGCATCCTAATATAACAGTAAAATACTTTAAACTGCAGATTTATTATCAGCTCCATCTCCTTTTAAGCAGCTACCCTGAAACACGTTATTCTGTTTTATTTGAAGTTTTAATCAAGATGGGAAAACATACCCTCTTTTCTCCAGTATTTCTACCTGCAAAAAGCTAACTACTGTTTTCAAATATACAAATATTTAAGGGAGAATTTTCTTTTTGTTGTGTTCTTTTTAAAGAGACAAATTTTAACTTGTTTCCTGCAGTGGCATCTCACAGGCACGTCTTAACTTTTCATGCACAAATATTTACAATAAACAGCAAAGGCCCATGAGTGGAGTGAGAGATCTGTTTCCTAATGGTGATTCGGATTTAGCCTCAATGAAAACAAGGAACCATAACTACTGCTTCATTTCTTTGTGCCATCATGAATTTGTGCCATCATGGCAGCAATAGCTGCCAGCACAATCTCAACAGCCACATACTGGTGAAATATTTGCATGCCTATGACAGGAATAGGAAAAAAGTCTTAAGAAACTGGGGGGGATGACACAGAAAATGCTAGCTACTGAAACAGCTCAGGGAGGATCCCAGAGACTATCCAAGTATGAATATTTACCAAAAAGATACTCTTCTTTCTTTGATTTCTCAGGTACTAAGCCATGTTATAGATATGTTATAGATAAATGTGACTGCTTTAGAGAATGTTTAATTCCACTGTTAGGGGTTACTCTATATTGGAATAACTTTTTAGGCTTTTTTTGCAGACCTGTCATGCCAGTGAAGAAAAATAGTAAGAGTGTATTTGCCCCATATGTTTGAAAGGTTAGTTTATAGACTCCATGCACCTTTATTCAAACAACTTCAAACCCTTTTAAAACTGGAAGAAGATACATGCCTAACTTGGAAGCTAGCAGTGTCACATGCATTTAGGAGGACATCAATCTCTTTATGAAGAAAGAGAGTTTCTTACCTTGAACCTGACACTATTTGCTTTCTCAGGGAGAATGAGGTACGGGCAGTTTACTTATAGGGCTGCTTTACAGTTTCTTTACATGAAGAGTCAGAGACAGATGGGCTGCACTCTCAGCAATCTCTGGGTTGAGCAGTTGTTTTCACTACAGAAGACCTTTACCTCTTCCTCATCCGGAGTCTCTGAACCAGGGCCTTCTCGTCACTGAAAATGAAAGTTGCATACGGGAAACAGTGTGGAGTAACCAAAATACATCAGTCTTTAAAGATGCTGAACTGTATCAGGTAGACATACAAGCGGAAATAGGAAAACCTGAGGTATCAGCCTGCTGCATCTCAGGTTACTTTGGGTGAAACAGATTTGGTGGGTTGTTTTCAATGCCAATCTACAGGTAAAGGATGTTGCTATGCCATCCTCAGGGTAACAGAATTTGGCATTGTAAGGAGGTCTAAAACCACCACCAGGTGGTTTTAAATCCTGGCAGTTCTTCAAACTCAGTGGCACATGTCCTGCCTGAAGGGCCATGTTGTCTTCCCCAAGACATGTGGTTCACTTGGCCTGACCAACACAAAAACTAAGTAACTGTCCTGAAGCACATTTTTACTACTGGTTTCTAACCTCATTGCAATGGAATAAGCACGCAGGCACTACAATACCATCAGTCATACCATCAGTCCCGATGGCAGAGGCTCAAACACCCAAGGCAGGAAGCTGTGCTGGTACGAACTGGTGGCATATCCTGCCATGGAGGCAGAATAGTTAGCTGGACAGAAGACCCCAGTTCAGTGGGCAAGGTCAGGTGGATCAGCTGCATTACAGCATAGTTGTACTAGGATTCACAGCATTGCTCAATGAATTTTAGAGAATTAGTCAGTATTATTGTCAAACAGAAGTATTATCTACTCCCAGGAGAGAGAAATCCCAGACCCGAAGGAGAAGAAAATTTTAGGATTGTTTCAAGACACCCGCCTTATTCTGTGTGCTAAGGGATCCCAGGTGTAGCAGGGATGGCAACTCCCTTGGGCTGCCCACCAGCTCCAAGGCAGCCTGGACTCTTGTACAGCATGGCTTTGCTCTCAGCAGTCCTTCCACAGAGACACAGCACTTGCTCTGTGGCCTGAGAGACCACCCTTGAAAGGATGCTTGGGCAGGGCTTCATCAGCATGTGCACCATGGCTGGGTGTAGGGGTCTTCCAATCCCACAGGTCATTCATGACAGTGTGGTTGCCCATTATGAGGAGTCCCCTCTAATCTATGGGAGATAGAAGCTAGAGAGGAGGGACAAAATCCTGCTGTGCTTCAAGTGCTGCAGCCCAGAGTGCATGGCTGGTTCAATGATATCCCTTTGGACACTAAAGCCAAAGGCAAGTACAGTCACTACTCACTACTTCTATATTTTTCATATATATTCAATCAATTCCATTCTCATTTAAACTCATTTTCCACTGGACACACTGAATTCCAAGATGATGTCCTAAATTTGCACCAATGAGGAGAATAGAATCAGACTTGCTGGATTCCCTGGTGATTATCTTCATTTTTGGTTTTTCAGCTCATGGAAAGGCATGGAGCAGACTTACTCAGGAACACTTCTTTGGCCAACAGCTGACATTAACAAGAAAAATCAAAGGAAGTATTACCATTCCTTACAATGCATTCATAAATGAACAAAAATTATTTGCATCTGGCATTTTAGGTTAGCCAGCAGGCACTTCTCATCATTTGCTAGGATATTATGCCTGTAATACAAGGGTGAAAAATGATGCAACAAAAAGAGTTGACATCTATAAAGCATATTAAATATTGATGTCTGCTTTGGGACTTGGACAGAACTGAAATGCAAAGGAACCATTTCTGAGAATGGTAAATAGTAAAAAAACCACCAGAAAGCATCTAGCATAAATTACTTTTCCATTTAATTTCCTGATTCAACAACCTTTTTGAATGAAGGCATGGATGCATCTTCTTGATGAGTTTTCCAGCCTTGTTTTAGAAGAGGAAATGGAAAAGACTGTGATTCATGCATTAAAGCAAGGAGAAAGCTGTGTAAGCTTTGTCATATTTGTTCTAGATAAGATTGAACTCTGACTTTCTTGTAGAAATCTTATTGGAATAGACAAATATTACAGATACTCTGAGAACAGCAACAATTTGTGGATGGTTACCTTTATGGAGATTTATTTATGGATTATTTATGGAGAAAAAAAAACAGGAAAAGAAAAAACACTTGTGCTGGTACTGTAAATAACCCCACAAAACATGGCATGTTCAAGAAGAACATGAGAAGATGTCTGACTGCCAGTAGACAAGACTAAGCCACATCTTGCTGTGCTATATTTCTCATGGCCAAACATTGCTCAAAGGGCCAGGTGCAATAGGAAGCTTGTCATGAACATTGTAATGAACAATGAATAAACACTTTGCAGCAAAAGATTTCTACTGGTTTGAGTTGGGGGTGTGGGGGGGTGTGCCCCCCTTTTGTCTAGCTCTCAAAGCCAGGACAAGCAAGATGAGTCCTCCACTGTTAGAAACACAACTTCGATGAGCACATCCAAGCATCCCACAGAGGTTCCAGTGACCCTACCTCAGAGCAGTGCCATTACCCTCAAACATCAGGACTCTGGTGGGTCCCCCAGCAGTGCTTTAGCAAACGTTTAGAAAACACCATTAGCCATGTTTCAAACTCCTCTTTGTATTCATGTAAAGCAGACTTACCATAAATGAGAATCAGCCCCAGATGTTTTTACAGGAAATACTACATGGGAAAAATGCATAGCCCTACAAATATAGAAGTCTTCACTCCCTCCAACCATTTTCAAACCTGAAATTTTCCTTAGACATAGAAAGACACATATAATTAAGGACATTGAGCTGGCTGTAGGGATGCAAATATGTAGCTCTGCTCCGAGTTAGTCCATTGAAACAGAAGTGGTGAGAGAGACCACTAATCAAAGAGAGAACCATTTATAGAAGGAAGGAAGGAGGGGGCATGGCACATCTGCCCACAGATCAAGAAGGGACCTTGCACTTGCAATGGGCCCCATTATAGAAGTAACATGTCCTCCCCCTCCCAGCAGCCTCACAGCCCTTTGCCCAGAGCCTGCCTCTACCCAGGTGCTCTTCACAAGGGTGGGAGGACAGAAAGAAACTGCTTTTGCATTTGGATAGGATGATCAGGGGCTTGTGTATTGATGAAATGTCATATTCACAGCTTCCCCAGAGTCTTACAAACAGCGGGGATATCACAGGGTTTAGGTTCAAGTGCAAGACTTCCCAAGTTCATACAGCAGTTTGTGGGGCAAAAAGAGGATCACCAGCATAATACATTTCTACTGCAATACATACTAGTTCAAATTTTGAGTTCAAATTGTATTTCGTTGCAGGACAGGAAGTTGCAGAGTGTCAGTTCCCCTGGGTTTGCTGATGAGCAGTAACCAGCTCCTCGGTGTGCAGTCGTGGGGCTGCGACATGCAGCATGGCCCCACTCAGCACCCACACATCTGCCCGGCCCCAAGCACATCCAGTATATCACTACTTTTAACAGAAATTCCATTGCATAGTAGTCACTATATGCAGCTACAAAGAAACCATGTGTGCAGCCCTTCTCCTGACACTTACAGACCTGGCAAGTCTCACTCACTCAGTGAGAAGGCAGAAATTATAGGTATTTGCCATTTTCCTCCTTTACCCAGGTGTCAATGTAGGCTGACAAGGCCAGTGGAAAGCAAAGCCAAGAGAGCTTTCAGCAATTTCTTTTACATAAAAACCTGTACTATGCAGCTGTCCCAGAGTTTGCAACCTTTGAAGGAAATTGGTTGGGATGAAATAGGAGCTCTCTGAAAATTAACCGTTTGCTGTGAATTCTTGATTTACTCCTGGAACAGGAGCAAAACCAACACCTGTAGCTGAATACTAAATGACACTCCAGGCAGCTCCAGTTTGCCATGGGATACTGGTTTCAGTATGCTGGAGCTTCTGGAAGAGCCAGTCTGCTTCCACTGTTAGCACAGAGGACATTTGCTTCCCAAAGCATTTTTGAAGCGGTGGCTTGTGAAAGCTCAGGCAATGCCCCTGGATAAATAGGGATGGTAGCACACAGGGGAATTGCACACTTAAAACCTTTTGCTGTCTTCTCTATGCACTTTGGAGCTTCCTGAAGGCCTTGCTTTTTCAAAACATTCCTTTAGTATGAGGGCAGTTCCGATTAAATCAAAAGCAAATAGAAGTCGTTTTCTCCCCTGTCGGAAGCAGGGGATGACCACAAGGCAGTTCATGCCTGCGCCTGCACTGCAAGGACATGGCAGCAGCAGGGAACACCTCCTGTGTCCCCAAACCTCCCCACTCCTGGGGCTGTCCCAGCACATGCCCATGGCTCTGCACCTCTCCCCGTGCTCGCCCGAGCCTCCACCATCCACAGCCACGGCTGTGCCCTCACCCAGACACCGCCAGTGCCAGGCATGGCAGGTGGCACAGAGCAGGGCAGAAAAACCACCATTTAGCTCATTTCTTCCTATGCCCAGGACAAGTAATTCCAGGTCAGTCGTACACGATCCCCCACACTGTGGGAGAGAATTAAATAGCGTGCTTGGACGCCTTTGCGGGAAGTAAATAGAAGGCACACATTACTTCCTAAGAAAGGCCATCTTTAAGCAAACTTTTTATAATGCAAGTTGTCATTCAGGATAAAGCCTTCTTTCACCAAAACACAACATTTAAGATCACTCCCTGTCCCTTAACGTTCCTTTTTCTCCAAAGAACACAGTCCTCCTTTCCTATGTTACCAAAATGATACTCCCAGAACAAGCAAGCAATAGAGCAGCCATGCCAAAACAGCAGGAATGATTTCCTATAATACAGTTTCTTGCTGAGCAATGAATTTAAAGGAGGATGAGATAAACTCCCCCTTGTTTTATTCCATGCAGTGGGGAAAAAAGAAAATAATGTTGCTTCTCCAGATTAAGCAGGTTAGTAGCTTTGGAATTCTTCATCAACTATTTCCCTTGCCTTTTCAAGGCCCTGGGAGATATCTTTGTTACCAGCTCAGTGAACAGAAATACTACCAGGGATGAAAGTTAACACTATTTAGTGAGCAGTCTCAAGTTTATTTTAAAGCACCTACACCTCAATGTTTCAGCTCGTCTGCTACAAATTCAGTAGGGCAAGTTTGATGACCCTGCTATTGAATGCTGCCTATTCTGTTGCAACAGTATGAAATAAAGCTAAAGATGTGCCTCACAAGGCCAGGGAGTTGTTCTGTCTGCCCCTCTGCAGCGAACACAGCATGAGACAAGATGGGAATACTCTGCAACGTGCCATACTCTCATCAGCTGCCCTCAGAGAAGTATCTAAAATTCAGACATAACCCTTAGAGTTTTCTGTTGAAATGTGTAAACGATTATTAATATTTCTTACCAATTTGCAGGATAAAGCTTGTGATCTTACTAGTGATTAAAACTGCATTAAATAAAGAAAAGTTATCCCTGTGTTTCTCTAATACCAATTTGTCCCCACATACCTATCAGCTTTCTGAAACAAACCAAGAACACCTTGACTTTAAAGGCAAAAAAATATGTGTTTTTTTCCTAATACTGCATTCACTTGAATATGTCCTATATTTTTAACATGGCAAAGAAAGTTCTTAACATAACAGTATGCTCTCAGCTCACAACAGCTGTTCAGCACCCAAAAAATGTAGCTGAGATAGTGAGACATATCTGGAGAAAGTTGTAATTTATGTAAGGTAAATCTCACGATGATGCAGGTTGAGGCAAAGGCACTTAGGATGTGAAAAATGAGGACTTATTTCAGCAGGCAGAAGTCCAAGTGCTTTGCCTGTTCGCACAAAGCTAAATCACTCAAATACAGGAAGATCTGGGGAAATAGCTCTGACTCCACGCATCCCCCTCAGGTGTCTGTGCTGGAGACACAGACACATCTTCATTCATCCAATCTGAGATGAGCTTCAAGACAGATTGCTAGGATTTAGTTATAATGCAGGACTCCAACTCTGTGTGGTGTAACATGACTGATTTCAGTGGTGGGAACTCAGGGTGCAAAAGCTGCCTACAACCAGAATGGGCAGAAAAGGTTCTTCCCTCTCATCCAATAGTCATTTGCTACATGACAAGGTAATTAATGGGAAGGATTAAGAAACAACACAGGGCAGAGTATATTTTACCTATTGGACCATCCTTTTTGATTTTCACCAGCTACAGAAACTAAAGTTTATATCTGGATTTCCTTTTACAAGTGTCCTGCAGATGACAGAGGGGAATAAACAGTGCATCACATGAGCAGTTACACAGCACAGATAATCTAAGCATCCCACTCTTTCAGATGTTTTCCAAAGATTTACCAGAAAGTACTAACTCAAGTTTTCTGCCCTTATTCTACTTCAAGACTACAAGAAAGAAAGGACAGTTAAAAAAGAACAACAAGAAGACATAACCATATCCAGGCACACATCTACAGTCACAAGTCTATGTACAAATACTTTGCAATGTTCACACGTGTCTACAGCTAGAGTCACATACAGTGGCAGAGCACTGAGGTGGCCATTTAACTGCATAGAATGGGTTTCTAGACATTCATATGCAAGTATCATTGCAGAGAAAGAAAATAGCAGAGAGGAGAGAGGAACCAAGTAAGGACTCCAAGCCCCCATCCACAGGCAACATCTGTATTCAACCAACCACCGGAAAATGCAGGATGAAGCACAGCCATTTCTCCCCAAACAGAGAAAAATTTTCATCATCATTTTACAAAAAATCAACTTTTTTAAAACATATCGACCCTACTAAGCGTGACACTCCAGCTGCAATGTGTAATAACAGCCTTACTTACACATGGCTTCTTATAGCAACACCCAAAATAACTGCCCAGAGCCAGCATTTATCCAACTGAGGAGCAGCAGTTATACAGAGGAACATCTCAGCAGCCTCCCCTCAGTAGCAAGGGGAACTACTACAGGCTGGGGGAGGGTATATAGGGAAACCAGCTGATTGTTTGGGACTAATCATTGTAATTAGGGACAATACATCTCAGCTGGAGCTTTACCCAGGGCTTCTGCTGGGGTTCTTTCTCAAATAGAAGGCTATAATTGTTTAATCATTGATCTGTATTTTATGTCTTATTCATATCTGTGCTATTTACATTTTTATGGCTTTACTGAACAGCAGCCCACACACAAGGTGTCGGGGAGAAGGCACCCCTATCTCATCAAAACCATAGCACCTTCACAAACTGCTAATGTGGGGTTAAAACTTTTACCCAGTCAACTTACTTTTTTTTTTTTTTGAGGGTGGAAATACACATATTTACATTTCTTTTGGACTTTTAAATCAAGCTGGAAGGGACTCAACTGCCCAAGAGCAATTTATGCTAGCTGCTGGGAGGTAGGAAAATTGGATACACATTCCTGTTAAGCACGAAAAGAAGGTACAAACTCCACTTCTGCATAAAGCACATCCATCTTTATGCTAAAGTGATTTATGAGGTAAAACCATCTGCCTTTAAGCACCTTCTAAAGTAGAATCAACAATTACTAATAAAGCAGCTGTTTAGAGAGATGGATAAAATACATTGGTGTGAGCAGGTGCAGCTGTTTCAGTCCACAGCACCAATATACCCTATACCAATGGTGAACATGGCTTGGTGTAAATGGCACGTTTCAAAGAAGGTTCAGAATTACATCTGATGTCAGGCATCATCACAGTATCTGCCAATATGATATTTGTTGTGATACTGGTGGTTTTCTGGGATCTGCAGAAATCAAAAAGGCTTCTCCTGAACAAAGTACACTGTGCTGAGCTGGATAGCGGCAAAAAAGGTCCTGCTGCATGTCCTCCAATCCTGGGTTTGCTTAGCTGAACTTAGTTTGAGGCCAAAATAGGACAATTGGTTGCTAATCCAGGTTTGTCTCACTAAAGGTGACATTACTCAAAACTACGGAGGAGATTCCTCTGCTGACAGGCCACTGGGCAGTATGTACTAAAACGTAAAACAGGTGCTGTACAAAAGAAGCTGTGCCCCAATTATTTATCACGGATCTTTTTGCACCTGTGCATTGGAAGAACATGAGAATATTTCATGCTGGGATGTTGCTACCTTCTCTGTGGACACATCATGCATCTGTGCAAGTTGTCCTCCTTGTGCCTCCCACCCTCGGGGTCTGGTGGCACTGGGCACACACAGGTTCTCTGGGCTCTGCCGGCTGCTCTCAGAGGGTGCCTTTCCACGCCAGGTGCCTCTGGTGTGGAGAGATTTACACAGTGTGTATATGACTGCCAGCTACAGACCTGATAATATCTAAACACCCACTTTTCACCTCTTTAGGTGAAATGGGTTTAGTCCATATGTTTAGCTTTTACTTTTCCACATTCTAGAGCACATAAATACATTCCAGATGTGCGCGGGAGGGGATGAACTCCTGTCAGCCTGTGAAAAGCTACGTCAGAGCCTGCCTTTACATTTCCAGCTGCTTCTGAGGATGCTTTGGCAGTGGCTGGTACCAGCGCGGTGGCCTCAGCTCATTGGGCCCTGGGTAAGCATACCCATGTCCAGACCTGGTCGAGGGTGGACCTCCCTCTTCACATTTCACCATCAAGGACTTGAAAGCATCTGTCCTAAGCGTGATACCCCAATGATGTAGTTCACTGCAAGCTGTGCCCTTTGGGATTCAGTCTCCTACAACTAATGCACAAGTAAATATAAAATGTCAAAAAAAAGGAGACAGATAGAAGCAATATGAACATTTTAACCAGAGTGAAGAAGAGATCACAGTCTTGCCTTGGCAAGATGTTTGTGGCAATTTCATACATCACTCTGCTGTCAGTAATTATTAATGAATAGTACCGAGTTTGAAATTTTCACTTTTTTTCTCATAGCCTTAAATTTCTCTTTAGTTAGTTATTATCTGTCGAGTGAAATTAACTTTGTATTCTATATCAGAGGACTCGACCCATTTTCAGTTATTAGTGTCTGTTGGGAAGACCATGTGTTTAAGTGTCTGAAGATTTTAGCTTTTTTAAAAAAAGCTCTTTTTTTCCACCTAAGAAATAAATTGCTTTTCTCTGTTCATTTTTACAGACTACAAAACTCTTAGGGGATTCTTTCTGCTATAAAGTTTTTTTGACAAGGGAACATGTGTCTTTTATTTTTAGAACATTATTTAGAGGTTTTGTGCCATGCATAAGATTTTTATTCACAATAAATAATAGTTAATAAAGAAAAAAGAGCTCTAAACATAAAATTAAATAATTCCAGTCAATAAGAACATCAACAGAAGTTGGTTTGTGCAGTTTATTAGAAAGATGTTACTATACTAAATAATCTGCAGAGATTCTACAGAGAAACTTTCCCTGAGTTTAGTAAATTTTAATGATGACTTTGCTGAAAATCGAATGTATTTAGATACAATGCACAGTGCAGGTAATGATCCTGCTTACTATGGGATACACTTTGTTAACCAAAAGTACTCCAGAAACACTATTATAGTGCCTTTATTTGACTGAGTCCAGCTGGGAACTCCTGTACGTTAGGAACAAGATTTGCAGTTAATTGGCAACAGCTTAAAAGATTTGAGAAAGGTTCCTCTGTGCAGGAGGACATAATCCGTACCCATAGAAAGTCAGATTAGATTCACAGCTGCAGCTCCATCTTGAAGACAAGCTCCTGCTGACTATTTCCAGCAGAGCTGGAGCTGAGGCACCTTCTACTGCCACACAACCACCCGTTTGCCTGAAGCCTTTCAGGACAGAGGCTGGGCTGGATGTTCCTCTTACACGTGGGGATGTGCAAGTAGTGCCACAGCTGAGAAGCCTCTTATAACAGCCAAGTCACTCTTCTAACATAAAACTTCTAAGCAAAATAAACTCTTTTAGTAAAATAACATTTACTGGAGCCATCAACTTATGCCAGAGACAGCAGAAGCTTGCTAAGAAGATCTAACCCAAGAGGATGTTTACAGTATAAGATTTATTTAGTTCTTATGGTATAATTTGTGCCATATGTTCTCTTATTTACAATTTTCCTTGCAAACCATTTTCTATTAGATGCAGAGCACAAGGAACTTTCTCATGCTGCGCCTTCCCCACACCATACTCCTTCATTACAGCTGGGATCCTCCTTCTGTGGCAACTCAGAACTAAGATGTCCCTTGCATTTTTTATCTGGTATCTGTCAGTAGAGAAAAGTTACAGCTGATGAGACTGATTTACTGAAACCTAAACTAACAGAATGGAGCAAACATAGAATAATGAACATTAACTTGGTTTTTTGATGACCTTTTGTACTTCACTCAGGAGAAAATCTCCTTTGGAGGCTGTTTCCAGATGATAGCGTGGGACACTGGAGTGCATCTTTTAGTAAAAAGAAGTATGCTTTGTGCAATTAATCATACCAAGATTGCAGCAGCTGTAGTAAATTAGTGAGCATAAATTGTTATAAATAATCTGAAGTGAAGGGCTGAAACTGACAGCCACCACAGAAGGCTTTTTACATTTCTCCTGTCCTCCTTGAACGGACTGAGTGTCGATATTTCGGCATACAGTGGAAAATCAGGGAGTAAGCCACAAAGGCACAGGGATCTGAAAAGGCTGAAAGGTCAGATTGACCAAGGAACTACTTTTCTTGCATTTCTGAATGAGATTTCACTCCTGTGATCAAAATCCTTCTTCTGTCTGAGAAGCAGCAGCAGCAGCTTTTCCATTACTGACAGAGGTGTATTTCTACTGGCCCTTTCTATTAGTTAATGTTTTATCAAGCAGTATCCACACAGCATAAATAACTATGGGAACTGAATGACCTCTAGTTTTTACACCAATTGGATTTTTAATAATAATCCAGTAGAATTTTAATCATAAGTAAATAAGAGGGAAGCTGAGCATTTGGTTCATTGGGTAGGGGATAACAGGGACAGCCAGCAATTAACTCTGAAAAGCCAATTGTGAGTAAATTAGACGTTCCGAACAAATAAACATGGAAATTTTCTGATACTTTTATGAAGTGGTTCTTCAGTCTGCCTCCACAGTGAGTGTTGATCTGATGCTTGATGCAAGTGTTTTTACACAGCTTCTACTGTCTCCCCACCATACCAAACAATGATCTTCCATCCAGTGACCAAAGAAGCGGCACTTGTAACAGCCAGACTTACAATGTTCAATTTGATTTTCCTGCTTACACTTCTGCTAGACTTACTGTTGCTGTTCATTCATCACGTCTTTGAGCAGAGCCTCCTTCCTCTGTGCTGTTCTTGCTCAGAAAGAAATGGAAGACTGTTTGGACTGACACTGTCCAGAGTTTTCACTTTTGCAGGCAGTGCAGGGCTTTGCCTTATTGTAAAATAAATAATTTTTTTCCTCCTGGTGTTCTTGAGAGCAATATTTGTCAGCTAATCAAAAATGAACAATGTATTGGTGGGTTTAAGTGAACAGAAAAATGCAAAACAAAAGACAAAAACAAGAAAAAGTTTGTTTCAAAGTCTTTTGTATGATCCCTTTTCTTTGTCCTGTGACAAAAGAATACGTATAGTGGAAACTGTCTCCAGGTGTGAAATTTATGTTTATTTATCTCATATTTGAGCTTTGCTAAAAGGATAACCATGGGCTAGAAAAAGGGAGAAGTCCCACCTGAGTGTAAATGTGTTACAGCAGAATGGTGCAGGTCTGTCCTCACTCCAGTGCTGGGCCCCCTGGAGGCACCGGTTTCTCTTCAGCGCCCAGTGGCGTGTAGCCTCACCCTGGGGCTCTGCCTTCCCCTTCCCTCTCCCTGTGCTGGCTCCTGGGACACGGCCATGCCCCTCAGCCTCACCTGCTTCACCAGTGGGCATCGTCTTGGACAACACCGTGCACGCTGGCACCATCATCTGCTGCTGAAATTCCCGTGCAAGAGGTCCACAGGGTCCCTGCTGCTCTGCCACGGACAGCAGCCCAGGCTGTGCCAGTGTCATCTGCGCCCCAAGAGGTAAATAGCTATTTATGGACCAAAGTCTTTTTATGACACAGGTCAGTGGAATATGGTAATATTAATGTAATCCTTTTATTTCCAGTATCGCAGAGCATAATCAGTAGGCAGGAGAGAGCACCTTTACTCTAGTAAAATGGCATCAGCGGTACTTCCCTCATGTCATTCCTTTCCATTTCATCACAACCCACACTTAACTCTCTCTCGCAAATGTATCTATATTTTTCAAGGATCCTCACTTAAAAATAGATCAGTGGTGCTAATTTAGTTGTAAACATAATCCATCTGGCATCTTTGAAGTAAGCTCTTTAATGATCTCACTGAAATCAACACAGCTCACTAACTGCTAATTGAGCATCTTCATCTGGTGGACCACAGCCTATAGAACTAAAACTATGGATAATAAAATGAAGGATGCATAAAAGACTTTCTTTAGATCTGGAGTTCTTCTTCACCAGAATGAGATCATAAATGCTTCGTTATGTTTTATAGACTGACAGAAGTTCAAAGCTAACACTAGACAGAAATTGGTTTTCATCACTGGATTAAATATCTATGATTCAATCAGATATGGTTATTGGTTACGATAATTCCTGCAAGAGTGCATTCCTGAATAAAAACAGCAAGTATAGTAATCATATACAGTCACAAAAATGTTTAGGCTTCCCCAGGAGCATCGTTATACCTGTGGGAATCAGCATTTTATTATGGAATGCCTGAAACAGAATAAGAAGCAAGACATTGAGGACATTTTAAAAGATGCACCAACATTTTCAAGGTATAAACTGGATGCCGTGTGTGTGCACTTACACACCCAGTCAGCTCCTATCATACACCTGCCTTTGGAGAATGTAAAAATTCTTCAAAATTTGGGGTTGTTTAGGGATGGAAAGGAAAAAACCAAGGTTCTAGGTTCAGCCAGGTGTTTTGTTTCCTTACTGACTGCAATGAACTCCTTGTCACTGAAAAAATAACAGAGAGAAACATCCACTTTTGTCCAGTTCACCAGCTCTCCAGGTCTGAAGGTCCACTTGAAATTGTGAGGAAGGCAAAGAAGCCTTTCAGATTCAGGCAGACTACCCTTCTCTGGGGCAAAACTTCTTCCCAGCCACCAGCATAATGCAAGGGACAGAATGTTCAGTGGCAAGTAAGAGTGAAGGGTGGCTCAAATGGTTCAAGCTCTTCTTAAGAAGAAGAAGAAAGAAAAGAGTTGGCTGGTTTTGCGTACCATGGCTGGCTGTGCCCAGGGCTCAGAGGATGCCTTTGGTGGGGCAACATAGTTTCTTAAGGGTGAAAGAGAGTTCACCAAGAAAATGAATATTTGTGCTTTCTCTTACTGGACCTGCTTAGTAGTCTGACAAGAGGGGTTTTGGTCCTCTGTAGGATTATTTTTTCTTTGTTTTGCAATACTATAGTCCCATTTTTTCCCAGTTATTCTAGTCTGCAGGGCTGCCCTGATGGGAAAGACAAAGGACATGGCGTGTGTCTCAGCTGCTAACATTGAAAAATGCACTAGGTACAATTTTGCTAAGATTAGGGCCTCTTCATTTGCAAGCACAGCTTTGCAAGAGTGTCTTTGTCAGTGTAGGAAGCATAGAGCATCTCAAAGCAAAAGAAGACAAATGAGGAAAATCTGCTATGTGTGAGTATTCAGGAAGAATAAATGAGAAAAACAAAACAGCAATTTCTTCCAGGGTATTGGCTGTCAGCCTGGGACTTCCTGGGTGCTGTACATCGTTTTACTTTTCAATGTGTAAGTATCATTTTAATCTAATTTTACCAATTTCAATCATTACTTCCTTTCTTCTATAAGATAAATTTACTCGTTAAGAAGGGTTCCAGCTAATTAGGTCAATATAATTGAAAGGGTATTCAGCATTCTTTTCTTGAGCAGATGCTCCAGAGAATCAACCCCAATTTATCATTTAGTTTCACAGAGTTTAAGGTTATGTTAAGAATTACAACCCTCCCTGATTATTTATTTAAAGGAATCTAAATATAGCTTCTTTTAATGTTTTAGTACCTAGTGAATAAAACAGCTGTCAGCAATATGTTCTTCCGAGAGGCATTCTTATAAACACTGTCTGCTGTTCCTAATTTCAAAAATATGGCCATAATCAATAGTCACCCGCAGACAGGTGTGCAGTCCAAATATAAACTTTGTATTTGCCAGCACATATGCACATTAAATATGAAGATGGTAGTGCTAAGTTTTACACAGTGGAACAGTAAGACCTTGAAAATTAATATCAAATGCCTTGACACTGTCAGATGGTTACCAGGTGCCTTACCCTACGAATTTTACATCATTAGGGACATATTTAAGAAACATGATTTGTGGTGCAATATGTCACTGAAACTGCCAAATTCAAACGTTGAATTATGTTGGTTAAAATAATTTCTCACATTTGACGGATTTAAGTGGCTTAACGTGTGGATGTTATTTTTGTCCTATGGGCTCTGTGAACACTTAATACAGATATTTTCAAGTGGGCAAGCTGGATCTGGAACAGGATCACTGGCTACAAAGGTGCTGCACTTGCTTATGGCCAGGTTGAATCTGTCCACAATTCTCTATGTTTCTGAATAAAAGAAAAATCCCAGCTTCAGACTTTTACTTCATGTACAGTGAGTAGAAAAGTATATGACAAAGTCTTGGTCACTTTGATGTCACTGGCAAAATTCCTATGAAGTTTTAATAAAACTCTGGCCATTCACTCTAACAGGTACTGTTGTTGCAATATCAAAAAATGAATTAGATAGAGACTGAGCATAGGAGTAGGAGTTACTTCATTTAATGTAAGACATTGTGGGACTTAAAACCTTCTTTTTGTCTTCGTTTCTTCTCAACTAAGAACAACAGTATATCTGAGGACATGCAGAAAAGTTGCATACAAATAATGTACTGAAGTTCACAAATTTGTGAGTTTCTTTTCCCACGAACTTGTGCACCACGGTATTTTTAAAGAAGGAAGGGAGGGGAAGTAGAAGAATGAAACCAAGCATTCTAAAGTATTTCTGTATGAGTACTATTTCATTTAGCTAGGAATAGCCAGTAGGCCAGACAAAAGGAGCATGTTTTGAAATGAGGGCACAATAACTGCAATCACAAACATTCACACTCTCACTTTTCTCACAAAACCCTTTTTTTTTGTTTTAATCTTTGTGTGTGTGTCTGAAATATGTTACATGTCCACACATTTCTCATACAAGAGTGGGACTGTGAATTGCTACCAAAAGTGCCTTCATCTCTGAGGAATGGTCTCTGCTAGCATGGTCAGGAGCACCTTCCATGAGCAAACAGGACACCAGCAAAAGCCATTGCAGAAGCAGAATCAACAAGAGCAGTTTACTGAGAGCAGTTTACTTCTTTGAAGGAAATGTCTGAGACTAGAACTGACCCATAAAGCCTTTATTAATGGCCTAGGGATTTTTAGTTAATAAAATTTTGATAAGTCTGGGTTGAACTCGAGTAATGTATTGGTATGGAAACAACCTAGTTCAAAGGATGATTAATCCATTCCAGTGTGATAAACGTTAAGTAAGGATAATTAATACCAGATTTTTAGATTCAAGAACTTAAGCTTCTATACGGTTAATCAAATACATGCAACAGTAAGATAATTCAGGAAGTCTGACCACATCTCACATGCCCCAACAGAGGCCTCATCTATCATAAAAGAAATAATCTCATTCTCAGAGGAACTTGACAGCACAGTCAGACATTGTACCTAAAACTATCCATCCTACATCTAGACATCCATCCAAAACAAACTGCTTGGGCATTCACCTTGGAAGGATTTCTGTAATCCTCATGCTCTTTCACACAACTTTGCAAATTTATATGATTCTTCATTATGATCTCCTGTTGGAAGTTCTTGATTTATATCATCCCAGACCAAAGTAGATGTTAAATCGCTAAAATCTGGAATCAAATCAAGCAACCTTGGACATATGCTTAAATAATTCATCTATATATACAGCTCGTAGATGCATCCCTTCATACTTTGGGAAGAGAGGTCTGACATGCAAAATCAAATACGAGTTTCACTAAACTCGTAATTTAAAATAAACCAATATTTATCCAGAAGGTAATAGTTACAGTAAAATACACTTTTTCCCTATTGAAATAAATGATATTGTGAGACTCATAACTGTAAGATTAAACATAAGTTTTAGACAAAAAAGGAAAACACAGCAAATTTACGATGGTCCTGATTAAGTAAGGAGATGTATAGAGATTACATTGAGGAGGGCAGTTGCTGTTTTAGCCTTCCTGTAAGATTTGGGCTACTTGTGCCGGAAGCAAAGAGACAAAATTAGTACCAGAGAAAAATTACCGAGTTCACACTGAGGTCTTTTTGACATGGTTGTCTTGTTTCTAGTACTTGATTGGCCAAATTACAGCTGTCACTGAAATGTGCCATTTGTGAGAAAAATGAAATGGCTATTCAAAACAAAGTCCTCACTGTAGAGCTGTATAATCCCTGGGAAGTACATAACCTGGAGTTTCTATAGCTTCCACAGCTAATGTAAAGAGCGAGATGTAAAGCAAAAAGAAAATGGAAATGAACTGCAAGGCTTGGGGCTAAATTATATCTTCACTTGGACTGTTGCAGCTGCAGTGAATAGAAAACTCAGATATTAGACTCTAATATGTGCAATTTCTAATATTTCTAATATAACTCTGATCTAACTTCCAATATAAAGTTTAGAAAATTATTTAAAAATATGTTTGTTCCTGCCTGGAAAAAAGTTTGCAGGAAGGAAGTCACTTCACAAGTTTCAATATTGTTCAAAGAAAGGACAGCCAAACCATCATTGTGTCCTTTAGAATCTGTGGAGAGTGGTTAGATCAAATAAGGGGAGTTTGCTAAAAGGCACAATGAGAAAGGATGATTAGAGGGTTTGTGAAAAAACAGGTATTTGGGCACTTGAAGTTTTCATACTTTCTTCAACTGTTCAAATAAAGTACCTTCACAAGAGACAACTTCACAGAAAGAGACACTAATTTTTCCATTATGTGATACTGAAAACTGCACCAAATGGGGCAGAATTGGATGGATGGAGCAAGGTTCCTTATCTAACACAGAATTTTACTTCTTTATATACAGCGAGAAGGCAGAAGGGAAAAGAAGTTCTTGGTATTCGCTATACAAAGCCAGAGATGATGCCAAGAACCGAGAAATTATTAGGTTGCTGGAAAGAAACAAGACTTATTGTATAAAAATCGTAAAGTCATCCTGTTTCCAGATATTGGCTTGGTAACAAAAGCAAGAAGAGCTGAATCTTAGTAAGCAGTATTTTATAAAAAGCAGGAACTGTAGTTGATACCAATGTTCCTAGTACCCCCAGCAAATGTGAGTGTTGCTTAAGCACACAAAGTTTGGGGGTGGAACCATGCCAAGGATGCTATCAACAAGCAGTACCTAGCAGGATTTAAAGGATGCCTTCCACAAAACAACGGCATGGAGGTTTTGTTTCTGTAAGTGGGATTTATTTCATTGCGGAGAGCTTGTTTTTGTTTCAGATCTTGGGATGATGGGTCTGCTAGAAACATGTCATTAGAAGACAACCGCATTTCCCCTCCATTATTACATGCGTGCTCTGACAGAGAAATCAGCAGGACTACCACCTCTGAGTGCTTCTGTCTGGGGAAATCTTCTGTGAAATCTAAGTATCCAAAGAACTATTTAAATGTCTATTTCTGTGTCATACATGCTTCGTAAAATTCACTGGTGCTTGAGTATAACCACACCAATTACTAATGGTTGGAATGTCATCAGGAAATGTCAGAACAATACTTGAACTCTCCATTTATAGAACTTGAACTCCATTTTCCTCTACAGAGACACTGCAGGTGTCTGCACACGGATATTCAGAAATAGCCATGTGAAATTTCTCCTAACCCATAATCTTAGTAAGACTTAATAAAACAAGACTTAATAAAAGTAGGAAAATGATTTGAAATGGAAAGAAGCCAGATTTTTAAAAATATATTTAGAGTTAAAATTCTTACAAGATAAACCAGATCATTCAGCTTACGCTTAATTCCAGAGAAATGCAAGCACCTAATTTTATATTATTTAAAAGCACTCTCCTCTCTCTTGATTCTCCCTATCAACAGCAGGCTGTCACTCCCAGAGATGCTCTCTTCTGCTAAATCTCTTCTTCTGCTCCTGCTGAACCTCTTCCAGAGCCACCATCCTTGCTTTTCAAAACCATACCCAAGCTCTCAGGTTTCATCAAAAGATGGACGCCAGAAGCTACCAAAGAAAAGAAAGTTTAGCAATCCTAGACCACTTTGTCTGCAGGTAGCAATTTTGAACCAGGTCTCTAAGCAAGCTTCCCAAGTAATTTAATGATTTTCAAAAATATCACAGGCAGCAATCTGATCCTTTATCATAGTTCTAAAAAGTATCATGTTCTGAAATTTTTTTATGACACTATTTATCTGTCATTTTACTCTTTTGCAAAGTTAAAGTTTGCCTGCAGTCCGGCAAAGGATTTGCACAAAGATTTGAAAACTCCTACATCGGGTTCTTTTTTCAGTTTTCTTAAGATTTTTCCATCTAGAAAAAGGATGAAATGTTGATACAAAACAGTTTGGGGTTTGAAGCATATTAATGCACTGATTTTCTCAAGTGAAGAGACGAGGAGGAGATCTTACTGTGGAGGAACAACCAATGTCCTGAGAATAACCTGAAATGCCAACTTAGCATTTTTGCACTTCAAAAAATATCTTCGACTTTTATAAACAGGCCCGATGGTAAAATTGAGGCTGTTAAAAATACATGGTTTACTTGGGTAGTTTATAATTCACAGTGGCATTTAGTGGGTGGAGTTGTAAATTAGTAAGTGGACTGCTGCCACAGCAGAGCTGGCTGCTGCTCTGCATGGGAGAATCTCTGCTAAGAATAGGAATGTGGTCACGGTGATAATGAACAGGGGCTCCACTTGCCTGAAACGTTGATGGGAGATCTGGAGATGGTTGTTGGACGTGTAACAGCTGCTCTAGAAATTAGATGTTATCAAAGATTTTTTTTGAAAGGTTGAACGAGATGAAAAGCATGCAAAGCTTAACCAAGAAGACCTGGTTTCAATTTTAGTAGTAGCACCAAAAGGGAGAGTGGCATATGAAATATTTATGCTGGCAATAAATTGGAAGGTACAGTTTCACAGCTGACAAAAATGCTGTTTATTCTGCTATAAGAGAGAGGCAAGATTGCAGCAGTCTCCACACATAAAAACATCCTTTTTCTTATTGCTTTTAAATGAAGTAGATTAATCTGCCATAAAAGTCTTATGATATGATAATCAGGTATTTGATCTGGTCTGTCAAACAAACAGAAATGGTTTGTTTATAAGTCAGTTACTTCCTGGAAACAATGTTATTGTTCTCAATAAAACTAGCATTTTAAAGACACTAGATGGGTCTGAGTGGGAATGACTTATTTATCACTAGGATGATATTCCTACTGTTAGTAGCTGTAAAAGCCTTATCCAAAGGTTGTAAACCAGCAGCAGAAGCTCAAGAATCGGGTGTGAAGGGTGCAGGTAGACACGGATGGCAATGGAAAACACACTCCACCTTTAAATGCTTGGAAGTTTTGCTACTGAGTGACAGCTGCTCTAGGGTTACTGCTCAGACGGAAGTAGACAAAAGAATATTCTGAACCCAAATGTGTAACAGGGTGACCTGTGTGACTGCAATAAAGTAATGTTTTTGACAGCTTGAATTCCCCGTTACTGGACATCAAGACAGTGCTCTCACTTCTCCGGCCTTAAGGAACATGCTTGAGCTATGTCAGCGTTAAAGCGATCCACAGGAAGCTTTTGTTGAAAAAGCAAAAAGAAATCTGTGTGAAATCACTGCGTCTACTTCACGCCCCGCACAGCCCTTTCCTATCGGGCCCTGCTTTGATCCCTGTTTGCACTGGCTGGCTCTGGGCCTCCCGGCGCTGAAAGGGCTGCACGCAGATGTTATGCTGCCAAACAGCTTGTCAGCAGAGGAAGCCAAGTCACTTTTCCTGCAGGAAAAACCCCGACGAAGTGGTTTTGTCACAAAAAGTCCTATCTGGCTCCGTTCCAAGGCAGGATGCCGGACACAATTCTGGCAGAAGACATTTTGAGCTGCATGAAAATGGTCCCTTCCTTAAACTTTTCACAAAAATCCAAGTGGTGATTTCATTCACCATTAAATAGATAAAAGAACTAGTCAAAAGAAATGCTGTGCTAGTAACCTATCACACTTGACTGAGGAGTCATCCATTCAGAGTTCAGTAACCACTACAGGTCTTCTATAAAGATATGCCTTAATGAGGCAGGCGTCCAGAGAGAAATTATTGAGTTTCTGTGCTCTTACTGGAAAGACTCGATCTTACAAGAGGATTTATAGCAGGTTTTTTGCCATGGATAGGAAACAGATAAAGTTTTTCAATCAGCCTTAAGCCACTAATAATAAGCTACTTGGCAGACAGGATTAAAGGGGCTAGGTCCTCAAGTAGCCCTAAGACTTATGCTTCTGCTTTAAATTCTGTGTTCCCATACATTAACAAATCTAAAGCATATGATAAGATAATGATCTTCTACTTCAAATCTTTTTTTCTCAAAACCCAACAAGAAACGAGGCGCCAATGTGTTTCTGTCCATTGTATCACAAATAAAGAATTGCACAATTGTTCAACTCCTTAAGGTCTGCCAATTTCAGGACCCTACATGCTTACAATTTAACTTAATTAAAGCTCAGAAATGATGATTGAATATGGAAATGCACTGACTAGCAAGTGAATCTGCCAACCTCAAGGCACTTGGTTTTTCCCAACTCTGAAGTGCTGTCCAATTAAGACATGCCTGCAGCAGTACACACCACAGTGGCAAGGAGCACCTTACAGATTTAAATGCAGCAAGATCTCTAAATGGCATTTTAAAGTGCAATTTTGAAAGCCACCAGTGCAGGCAATGCTGGTGGAAGAGGGAAAACCAGCAACAGGGGGATCTGTTCCTCCGATCCCACCTCTATCTGTCTGACTCTGCCTGCCTGGCTGATGCTTGCCCAGCAGACACAGCACAGGGCTGACACGGGGTGGAGAGCATATGAGTCCTTAACCTAATAGCTCATTAAATCCTGGCTATCATCTCCTGTGTGTGCCAGCCAGTAAATAACTGCTGCATGCGTTTAAATTGTGTGTGTCCCACTGGCAAAGTCTCTCTGCACCCTGCTATAAATGACAAACCAAATTCGCTCAAAAGCAGAGCCGTGGCAATCACATTTAAGCCATTCCTGGAAAACTTTACAGAAAAAGATCTAATTAATTATTTAACACGGGTAGCAAATAAAGCAATATACAGATGTTGAGGGAAAATGATAACATTGTAGGAGGCTTTGATTCGATTTACAAGAAGAATACTAGTGTCAGTTCAGCCACGGGCTGTCTTATGTACCTTGGATCATCCTGAGTCAGCCTTTGTGAAAAATTATCACAAAACCTTATTAAAAAATCCTATATACGGTGCATAGCATTCGACTGTGTACTTTTGTAAGTCTAGGGTAAAAATGTCTTATTACTAGAAAATCTAAATAGAGTGAGTTAGAGAAAAAAAATAAAGGTTAAAACAGTAGTGTTCTCTATCCTGTTCTTACCCAGCTACAATCTCTAAGACTTTCTACTGAACAAGCTTGTCACTGAAGGCATGCTCAAGCTTTTACATAGAATCTCTGATTTCTGCTGCTTCTCTGGCCAAAGACTTCCTGAGCAGCAAAAGAGAAACCTTCCTCCTTGCTAAGGGTGCTGTGAATGAGCACGAACAGACGTAAAACACCATCACATAAGCAAGTGCAGTAAGCGCCAGTAAATGCTGTTTTGATAGTTTTTCTGTACATATTTGTTTCATCTGACTGTCTCTATTTGAAAACTGCAACAGCATATTAAGCATTTTTAAGGGGAAATGCTAAATCAAAATTTCATTTGAAAAAAGGGTGAGAGGTGAGATGCCAGTAACACCATCATTATCGAAGGCTTCTAAAATCTGGAGATGAAAACTCTCAGAAAAGCAAAAATAAGGAGCCTGTTTCTTCCTAAAGAATTAATTGTCACTTTGCTATATGAGGCAGACAGTAAAAATAAATTGCTTTAAAGAAAAATATCAGCATTCCAAAATACAGTCAATTAGTCAATTCAGTATAGCTGTATCCATGAATTCCGCAGCATGACACACAGCTTTCTATGTTTTAAAATGAACAAGGCAAGAACCACTTCAGCTGTATTTTACACAGTTACTAAAAATACAAGCAGCAATCTAGAGTAAATGCCAGATCCTTAGGTACTAAGAAAAATAATTTATTTTTTCTTTATTAAAAAAAACAAACACAGCAACTTCTTTCTCAAAATGAGCTAAAAAAAATTAAAATGCGAATAACATGATCAGCTAACACCAGTTCAAAAAAGGAACAGAGAAAAAAAATGTGACTAGTAGTCCTATTTCTACTATTTTTGGACTAGTAGTCCAAAAAAAAATACATCAGCAATGGAGAGCCATAAAAACTCCACCATCATTTGGAAAATGCTGTCTTCATTTTTGTGACATTTTGAAGATTCCAAAGATCAGAAATGTATATTCCAGTGACTGAATATGAAAGAAAGACTAGATTAATAGAATGGAAACTATGGGTTGAGCTGAAAAAATACAAATTCCTAATTTTTTTTAACAAATCAAATTACACATACTTTGACATATCTTACATTTATTCTGTTTATAGGCATTTAGAAGAAGTACCTGAAGCTGTCAGCAACTTTAATAATTCCTGATCTATTTCTTGCAAATGACACAGGAATTAAAAAAAAAAAAAGAAATCTAATTTCCTGGATAGCAAAAGATGCACTGAAATCAAGTTACTTTACATCTTTGTATCGTTTATCAATTTATCAACAAAAAGCCTTTTAAAAACTACTCATGGACTGGATTCAACTCTCTATTTCTGAAATTGTTCCTTCATAGGTGAAAAAGGTTTTGATATCTTATAAGCAGCACAAGCAGAACTAAATGAATACAAATAAGATTGTGAGTGTGTAATGCAAAACCCCCTGAAATTTAACAAAAAATATTGCTACTGTCATATCTACTAAATGATAATTTTAATTTTAAGAAGTGCACACAAGCAGATCATTAGCACTTATATGAGTATTTGTTAGGATGAATAACCATTTGCAAAAAATAAAAAAAATCAACATTCTACACATCATAAATAACTAACAATAAAATAATAAGTCTAACAAGCAGGTATTGTCTATGCATGAATTAACTTGTGTTCTCAGTCAAAAAAAAAAAAAACTTATTTAAATACACATCCTAAATTACATATATTTACCTGAATGTACTAGTTTTCAAAAAACACCACGGCATGTATCTATAAAAACAATTACTTTCTCAATCAGAATTGCTTTTTCCATTAGCCCTGTATCAGCTGAATATTTACATGTTTGACCTGAGGCATGTCAGTCTTACTTCAGTGAACAGCAGCTCTCATATTCATACACAGACAAATAGTTAAATATCTTATTGGAGCCGTGTCACTGTGAAAGGGTATATTAATATATCCAGATCTTGAACTGTATCTGTATCTAAAATATTTTCCTACTTACATTTGTAAAATATTTCTATAGTATACTTCTGATCACAATGGGATATAGTGAAAAAAGGCTGGATGGGACAGCCTTGTGGTGGCAACTACTCCATGCAGCATAGCAGGACCTGCCTATATTGGTGCTAAGCTATAGGGAAAAGAAAGGAAGGGAACCTGATGCTCTCTCTATTTTTGCCTGTCTAGATATCATTATCTTGGGCAACTAGATTTCTACAGTAACAAAAGTATAATGAAAAATAAATACTATACATGTATTAATAATTTAAAAACATGAATTATGCAATCAATCCATGGGCATTGTCTTACCTGATGTGAATTGAAGGGTAATCTGTGATCATCTGTATTTTCCATGGACTAAAAGGATGTATGTAAGACTTTGCAGCACGGGACCTAACACATGGTAAATTCACAGTCCAATTTACAACTTTGTACTCATACCCCACACTTACACACCTGTCCCTATGGTCATGCAGTCTGCCTTGTCACTTCTGTTCCATGAATAATATAATTCTTTATATCAGTAATACCAGGTAAAGTTCCCATATGTGACCAGCCAGTAGGATATAAGGTAATGACTGACCTGCTTTTCCCTGCCCATAGCAGAGTTTTTCCTAGACAAAAACTAACATTACAGCACTCAATCCTGCAAAAATACTATAAGGTTTCAATAGTCTTGCCTCCAACAAGAGTTAGAGCCAAATATTGAAAATTTTCTTTATTATTAAATAAACTAAAGAACTCAGCCAAACATTGTTACATATGAAGCTTTCAAAAACTGCACATAATTCTGGATTCTGTGGTTCTTGTTCTCTGACTTTTGCAGGCTGTTCTCCAGCTCTTTCAAACATACTTCATGGTCCTTTTCATTCTAAAGAAAAAAGAAAAATGCAATGTTAATTAGAAATAAAATACAAATCAATCAAAAGAATAATGTAAGGCTTATAAAAATTAGGTATAGTTGTCTTATTTACCTGTAAAAGTTTTCAGAGGCTCCATAAAACTGAACGGCCTCAAAAAGGTCTCAAAATATCAATGCTTTATTTATGTTCACTCATGACCAAACTGAACATGTTTGAATAGGCTTCCCTAGGCAATAGCCTTCCCAGGCAAAGAAAGTCCTGGGGATGTAAAAACTAACCTGAATTTTTATCATGAAAGATTCCTAGCATCTTAAATCTATTATGAACTTAACACTCTTTCTTATGTTGATTTTTCAAAGAAACATCTGTTACTGATTTCTGATGCAACATGATTTCTGATGCCTACAATTCCTTATATAAGAAAGATGATTGATAGCTCATTAGTTCCACACCTGATACATACCATAGATCATCTGTTATATAAATACTACAGATATTCAGGTATTTCCTATTATGTCTATTACAGATGTCAGAAGCTAGTTGGTTAAAATAAATTCAATTTTTAAAACATGGAGTTGTAGTCATCAGATTTAAATCCAGCCTTAAAAAAACATAATCATGTTAGAATGAATAACTGAATAAAGTTACCTTCACAGTCCTATTTGTTTCCAGTTTCACTATGGCAACAGCAATAAGATCATTTTTTCATTTTCCATAATGCATTCTCAGTTATATGTAAGTGTAATTAGAATTAAAAGAAATTATTTAATTTAGAACACTTCTCTCAGACATCTATATCTTTCATATTTATATTTTAAACTGTAAGCTTCAAATAAAATTTTCTGTATTTTCTATTTTACTTTAACATAGTAAGAAATTCCTATGAAAAAATATTTGAAATCGAATAAAACAATAGCCAATGTCTGATTTTGTTTTAGGAAACTTTTGTCTTAGGGTAAATGCACACTTTAAGTCAAGTCATACTTGATACAGATAAAAATTAATTAAAGCATATTGTATTCAGCAACATATCTCATATGTCTTATTTAAATCTTGAAGAGTTTGCACTTAGGTTGGCTTGATTTTAATCTTAAATGCTTCAAGTCAGAACACAGAATATTGTTTTTGAAAGTCTAGGAGAGTGAGAGTAAAACTTTTCAGTGTCTTTATATTTATTTTAAATACTTTTGTAGCTTATTGTCACTGATCACAGGACAAATCTCTAACTGTATCAAAACTTTGACTAAAGAAAATTGTTTGCTGTCACTAGTCCAGGGAATTCAGCTATGTCTGACATTTTATTAATAGCAAATGTGCTGAAATTTTCTGGATTAGATAAAGCAATAAATCAGACTTCTTTTGTTTGTTTGTTTTCAGAAAGTATCAGTCATTCAAATACATTCTTAGGCTGTGGCGTTGATGAATATCAAAACATAGGCCCTTAAAGGCTTAACACTTTGAAAAATCAGAATATCTCTTTTGTTACTAAGTATGTTTATAAGCAACATCCATACATAAACTGAACGCTTTTCACAAATTCCAGTAAGATCAGATTCTTGCAATCAACCCAGGGAAAAAAAAAAACAGTATATGGAACAGTTACGGATTTATTCAAATCTAAGTACATTTACTGAACACGATTAATCTGAAAGGGAAACTACAACTTCATAACTATTTTTTGATTTTTGCCTTGCTGGGAAAACTGGATTGAATAAGAGATGTAAACTCAATATTATTCCAGTGACTTAGTTAGACTGGGCATCTGTTAAGTCTATTAGAAATGTCAATATCAAAGTACATCTATTAGTAGTGTGGTTTTCAGTAAAAGGGACTCTTACTGTGAACAGTGATGTGGTGATTTCTTAAGTCGTACGCAGTATTATCTACTTACACGGTGAAATATGCAGAGGAGCTGTTTTTTCTCTTCTTGCCCTTCTCTCACTTCAGTTTCAAGAACTAATATTTTTGTCTGAAGTGCTTGTTCTTTGTACGACATTTTTTCCAATTCTTCAGCTATCTATAATAGTAATGAGAGAGAAATTATGCTTAGTTACTTTCACTTAAAGCCCAAACAAAATTATTTTCTTGTGCCTTAGCATTAAAAGCTCTATTTACAATTCTGTCATCAATACTTTAGTTATTTCTCATGCACAGAAATTAAACAAACATGGGAAATATTCTGCCTAACTCGAAAGAAATTTCAATTTGAAAAAAAATGTAATATTACTGTGAGGGAGATGCTTTTGTAACTCATTTGTAAGGTAAGCCAAATATGTTATTTTTTCAAAACAGAATCAATATCCTCAGACAGTATTGTGAAAATTTATATAGTTTATTTCAGCATAATTAGTCTGAGACAGAAATTATAGCTTCATACGTATTTTCTGATTAAAATAAGATAATTCACTGCAATCTAAATTCCTACATTTCCTCTTCCATTTGATTTACTCTTTGCATCCTTTATATAAATGACAAGTCTCTGTTTAATATTACAAGTCTGCAAAGCCTTCCTCTAAAATGAGAAATTCAATAAAAAAATTCTTGTGGGATACCTATTACAAAGACAATAAGAAAAACGCAAGATTAACCTTTTTTTCAGAAGCCTTTTGCTGTATGTGTGGGATTTAATATTAGCTGGTTAAAGCAACTGTCACCAAAGAAATGATGGCGAAATGTTGGCCCACTGAACTGTATTGTTAATTTCAAAAGTATCCAAATTCTATAAAGAAGTTGAATTGGTCAATCCATACTTAGAGATGCAGAAATTCCCAGGAACATTTTAGTACTGCTCCCTACATGCAAAATAACCTTGTTCCATCTTTTCTTCTCAAGCACATTTATTTTTAAATAGAAACTGGCAAACAAGATTAACAGATGTATTAAATCATCAATACCATTTTTCTCCCTTCTTCTAAAGCAGATTCCAGTTGTCTGGTTAATCCATTGTATTCTGCGATTTTCTCTTCAAGCTGCAATTTACTACACTGAAGATTCTCATCTTCTTTTTTGAGCTGACAAGCAAGTTCTTCATTTTGAAATTCCATCTTTTCTAATTGCCTTTATGGAAAACAAATTAATACATTATAATACACTATATCAGAAAAGTGTAGAAAAGCAGAAAAGAGTTGCAGCCAGATTTTTAAAAAGTTACCTTTTAAGATCTTCATATTTCTTCTGAACTTTATGGTTTTCTTCTTCTAAGAAATGACTGCCCATGGAAGTCACACTGTCTTCCTCATGTGAAAATGACAATTCTTTTCTAGTTGAAGATGCCTATATACAGGAAATTACAGAGTAAATTAAGCTTGCCTATTAAAATCCAATCAAATAATTTAACTCTAGTTTCAGGTAAACACTATATTATATTCAAGTAAACATTATCTTGTATTTAAAACAAATAAAATACAGCCAAAGTAGCAGACTAAAATTTTGTGTGAACGCTTTAAGACTGAAAACCTGCTATGTAACAAAGTGAAGTCCTAACAAAACCCATATGCTGCTCGTGTAGCCTCATTAGGAGTTGGCTGGGTTCACCTCTTTGTGAACTTTGACTCTTAAGCTTTAGATTCCAGCAAAAATAAGTTGCCTCACGCTACAGTCACAGGAAGCACAGAAATAATGCCACGTATATATAGTTATCACAGAACAGTGTAGCACTGGCAAAAAATTTTAGAAAGCAGTGAATATCAAAAAAGACAATAAAGTTCCTAAAAAAAAGGTATATCAGCAGCAGATGCCGAAGAAAACAAGCCAAACTCTCTTCCCCTGCCCAGCATCCAGACTGACAAACTTTTACATGTTTTCTTTTAACTGTTCTTCTTTACTGTTCTTCTTGTAACAGTAGTGATGAGATTATTGCTCTTCCAACCATCCATAACACTAGGTTAGCAATAAATAGTCACATCACCAGCCTACTGGCACTGTTACTTAAGCAGAAACCTCCATCATTCACTGGACTGCCTCAAGCAGTTCAATCCATTACCAATTTAAGGTAATCTGGCTGATTTTATGTGAATTACAGGATGTTCAACCAGCAGACTGGTATTAGCAGAAACTACCAGCAGAGGGATAGTAAACATGTCCTGTTCCAGCTGAACCCAGAAGAGGGCTTCTGCAGATGGTTGAGTTACTTCAAAAGGAATTCTAAATTCTGGTCACAAGATCAAGGGTTAGAATTTTTCAAAGACGTCACCAAGATTTAATGCTGATATTTAATTGCTGTTCCACCAGAACTAGTGACTGTATTTCCAAATACTTCACTATAATTAAAGAAATTTTTTTCTTTTATTCGGGAAAACATGTAGTTAGATTAAAATTACATACATCATTTTATAAATGCACCTCAAAAATAATAATTGTTGCTTAAGTATTTTGCTAAGCAAAGATGGATTTATGATCTTATGAGCATTCCTGAAAGGGGTAATTAAAATCATACAAACAAGGACAAAATTTGATGCTATAAAGATAATTTTTACAAGACATTTAAAACAAAATCAAGAGATATTTTTTTTAAAGCATATAGAGTCTACAGGGACACAGAGACTCACTGTATTTCTGCTGTAATTTTCCCACTGACACAGGAAGATTAAGCCCATTTCCCACCCTATTGATTCAAAAACCTTTGTCATTCATGCTTGTAGAATATTCTCTTCTAACTCAAAAGCACATTTAAAAAAAAAAAAGAAAGAAAAAAAAAAGAAAGAAAAGAGAACAACATCCCCCCCCCAACTTAATTAATCATTAATATGTTATGATTCTACATCATCAACAATATAATTTATGACTATTTATCTGAGCAAATATTGTTTGGTTTATAAATTTGTCATTAAAAACAAAACTAATGTGGAATTAAATTATTCCACTAGATAAAAACAATAACTAGACTTGCAGATATATTTCCAGGGAAGAATTCTGCAACACATCTCAGGACATAAGTATTCAATAGGATCAAGAATATACTTAAAAGATACAAATCTAAAAGTAACTAGTTTTGTCATATACTGAATTTACATAAATACAGTTGGCAACACTTTTATTTGCATTATACTATTTCTACAGAAGAAGCTATTGATTTATGAATCAAATAACAAAGGAAGCCACACAACTGTCACACATCTTAATAGGAAGAAAATGTTCTAGAGACGTTTTCTTCCACATAATTTTCTCATTTATCTTTCAAAATCAGCATGTTCTACACACCTGAACCTGCGGCTCCTTAAGGGTTTTGCATTTCTGTGTATGGATCCTTTCCCAGGATATGAGATTTTCCTGATATTCTTGTTGCTTCTCCTCCACTGCTTTCAGCAAGTCACAAACTTGTTCTAACTCCTTTAACTCAGCCTCTGTTTTGTCCCTCACCTGCATAGTAGCATCACAGGAGAAAAATGTAACCATAAATTAATTGTTGTTATACTTAATGGCTTTCCATGTCAGTAATAAATCTGAAATTCTATACAAGTTGCATAATATCACTTATCTTATAGAATTCTGACAAGTTCACCATTGGAGAAATTTCCATCTCTGACTACATTTCATTAAATGACTCAATAACATTCAAATAGCAGTTAAAAAAACTATGCAAGTGTTAGCAGTTCATCATGCAATGATGTCCAAATTTGGACTGTATTTTTATTGCAATATATTTTAGGAGACGGCATACAGACACACTAAGCACCTTATACGAAAAATTCTGACCATACAACTATTGCAGTATTTGAAAAGAGGGCACGACCAAATGCCATCTGAAGCCACACACAATGCTGTGCAAATATTAATTATGGGATCAGAAAATATTTTTCTCCATTCTACAACTCAATCATTGAAAAATAATGTTAGTAGGGAATAAAATGAACACCTAAGATCCTTCTCTGTGAGGACTAATTCTGTTCTCTAAAACAGAATATTGCAGACAATGCAAAACATGTCCCTGCCTCAGCTTTATCACTTGAAGTAATATGTATTTTACTGAACTGTGGAACTGAGGAAAGTGATTTCCCTAACAATTTTGTATTGTTTTCTGATGCTTAAAAATGTGCTAACTATATTCCAGTATTCAGAATCCATCTGCTGAAAAACTTAAAACTCATCTCTCTATGGATTTCCTGTTTTAACTACTAGTTACAACAAAGCAGTTTTACTTTAGGCTTGCTTCCCCACACAACTTTCACAGCTGTTCTGTTAAGGGATATAGTTTTAAAATCATCATCAACAAAATCACATTTAAAAGTGATAAAAGAATTCTCGAATCCTAAAGTAGCAGCCCAATTCCTTAGTCATTACTCTAGGAACAATTTCTCAAGTGTTTGCAATTGTGTGGTATCCAAAAAACTCCCAGGCCACAAGTAAGAGTTAGTAAAAAACATTCAATGAATTTAAAAACAATTTTATACAAGGAAAATTAAAAAGAAAAGAAAAAGAGCCCGTACCTTCTGACTTCTATAAAGAGGATCACAATAATGTAGGAAAGATCTATGTCCTATAGAATTATTTGGAAACATGCTTTATTACTGCAAAACTTACCTTATCTACTTCTAAGCATTTATTTTCTGTTATTCTTTTGTTTTCATTTAAGACTGTTCCACATCTGGATTTCAATTCTTCTACTGCTGTTTGTAATTTTTGTACCTAGGATAACATATATTTTTGCATACATTTGCAAAGTGTTTCTCTTATCTATAGAAAAGATTACTTAAATATAGAAATATAGAAAAGATTCTTTGAAATATAGAAAAGATACTTCATTAGTACAAAGCATAAAGGAAAACCTTTGATTTCAAAATAGATTTTCAATACTTGTCACTTTATTAAGTTATTTATTTTCATTATCCTACTCACCACAGCAAATATAAAAGATAACCTGGTAAAAGCAATCTGATATCAACATTTTGTTTTCAACAACAGAGACTGAGCTAGAGTTCTGTTAGAGAAGTAGCCTGTATGCCTCACCTTTCTCTCCCCAGGAACTGACAGTTCCTGATTGGTCTCACCACAAGTATGAGCAAGGGAATTTCATCCCACTCACTGCTTAAGGCTGGCTGTTCCCTGGAACTACATCTCCCATCCTAAAGCTGGCAACAACTTTAGTTGTGATGATGCATTCCACAGGCAAGGCACAATGGTTATACTTGGGTTTCATACCATGTATTTTCTCTTGTCAATGATTTTAAAAAGAGGTAAGTAAAGACTGTCAGTGAAATGGTGTCTATATTATAGCAGAAATATACAAAGCTTCAAATCAATGTTCAAAAGTGATTTCTTGATAAATTAAGCCAAGTAGAAAAAAAGAATTGATAAAAAGCTCGTTTTCAGTCTGATTTATAAGTTTTGCCAGTAGTTTCAACATGGAGCTATCTATGTAAATAAAAAGATTCTTACAACGGTACTTGAATGCTGGTTTACTGTTCTTAGGTATGTAGAAATAAAGATATTACCAAGGAGACGTAAAATATCACTGGATATGTAAACTAAAGAAATCAGACTTAAAGTTCACTTGTAAAATACAGTTTACTGGGTTGCCAACTTGCTTTTTAGGAAGCAAATCTTTTCTAAGCTAGTATGTCATTAGCTCAGTTTGCTTCAATAAGCTTCAACTGGGTGCCACAAAATTCAGTAAGGATTAGGTGTACTAGTAATAGTGTGGAGGCTATTCTTGGATGTGGTTAGTAATGGCACTCTCTTCTGTCATCCCACTGTTACAACAGTATTACAGTTGCCATGACAACAAATCTGTTTTATTACAAACAAAACCTTTATAATTCCCTCAAAACTGCTTACAAATTCAAACACCATACTTGAACATTTCAATTATTCTAGTCACCTGATTTTTGTACTGTTTAACAAGGTTTTCCTGCAGCTTTGCCTTTTCTTGCAGATTTAGCAGCTCGTTTTCAACAGAAACAGCACTGTTTTCCAATGTAGCAAGGTAAACCTTTAATAAAACATGGAAAATATAAAAATTGTAAAAGTGTTATTAAAATAACACAATCTACACTATGATATTACTAGGAAGTGACCTGCAGGCATTAAAAAGAGTGATACAATTACTTATCTTGTCAAACAAAAATGATAGTCCACAGTTTGTCAGCTCCATGAGAACATTTATTTTGGAGGATAAATACAATAAAAAACCTGTAAACTCTTTAAAACTTGAAATTAATAATTGAGCTAAACTCGGTTCTTTACTGTGAAAGAAATTTTTATAGACATAAAAGAACATTTTCTAGTTAAGCAATTTTGTAGCTACCAACAGTAAAATAAATGGCATCCTCCTTAATCAGATGATTAGACAACTCGTCATAGATTTCCACTGATAAATTTTTAATGCCTCATTTTCACTTACTGTAAAAAAGGGATGACAAAATTTATTCTACAGGTTTGGGATTTCTAGACAGAAGGCCCAAAGGGAATTAATGTGCTTATTTCATTAATATATCAGAAATGCAGAGCCATTCAACAATGATTTATAAGGATCTCACCTTTAATTTTTCATTTTCAAGGTAAATCTTTTCATTTTCAGAGTTAACAGAATTTAGCTTTTCAAGAATTTCCTCATCTGAGCTTCTTCTCCATTCCTCCTTCTTTTTCAGGTCTTCCAAAAGGCTTGTGATCTGCCTTGTTAGATAGGTAAGAACTTCTGCATAATATACAATGCTTTCAAAACTCTCACTATGCAAATTAAATTGTACCTTTACTCATACTCCTTCATTGTTCTTAGTTTATTTAAAAAATATCAGGGTATAATGCATTTAAGCATCCCAAGAAAGGAGTATCTATTGAAATAAAAAACTATCCAAAAGAGTGGTCCATCAACGACCATGGTTCTAGCTCATTTATAAATGAATTCATTGCTTAGTACACCCAAGCATACTTCTAAAAAATTATGTATATGCATACTTGACACAATGGAATTACATTGAATTTATAGGGTCTACCAGATAGTGTCCTACTAAGAACGTTCCATAACTAGTTTAGAAATGGTACTCTCCATTATTAAAAGCAACAGCTTGTGCTATGCCTCACCATTTGTTTTTCATGTTAATAAGTTAAACAACCAACTTTGTTTTGCTGTTTAGTTAGTCATACACTGCCTAGTAGAACAAGTCTTGTTAGAATGGTACATTTCAAGCTAAACTAAAAACAGCAAAAAACAACTGGAGGAAGAATATGTACTTGAGGGAGGTATCACAGATTCTTCCCTTTTCTTATTCTTTCCTAGATGCCTCTTCATATACACTGCACCAATAGTGGGCTATAAAGATTTCTGGACTGACATCATGTACCCGCGCTCCTGTTAAAATTAAAATATGCTGAAAATATTTTCAGAAACATCAGATTTTCTGAAACAAAACCAAAAGAGTCAAGACAATTTAATTTGAGCTGTTACATACTTGAGTATGAATCAAGTGCTTTGTAAAGTGAAATTTCGCCTTAGACCTAGCATAAAGGCACCTACAGGTTCCTTTGCTTATTTTGAATTACCAACAGAAAATGTAAAAGGATATTTGTCATTGTCTCCCAAAGAAATTAATACATCCTTCATGTAAACTAAGATTTGACTGCATAGTCTGAATAGCGTTGGACAATTTTGTGTTCCTTTTCCTTACAAGAATAAATTGTTCAAACATGCCTCTGAAAGAGCCCTTCTCTATCCTCCAGTGGAGTGAGACATTAATGGAACTGACATAATTTTGCCATCATAAATCTGAAGTAGAAACTACAAGCCCAAGAATCCTCTTTTATACTGCAGCAGACACAAGGGTTAACACTCAACCTGTTGAACCAGTTACTAAATAAGTGGTTCTGAGGAAGCGGCATGGTAGGTATCAGCAAGTTCAGGATAATCAGAAGTATACAAGGGCAAGAATATGTTTCTTACTTGTATAGGGGAATAATTTTTTTTAAAAAAGTTGTGAAATGCAGCAGAAAGAAGGATAAAAATCTTAAATTTGTTCTAGTTTCCAACTTCTAAATTCTGCTCAGAGTTTTAAAATAATACGTAATTTTGATTACATTGTCAACACTGAGTACTACACGCTAAATATCAACACTGTCTGCCTACAGAAACAAAAAAAAATACATCAACATTTTTACTTACTTCTTAAGATCTTCTATTTGAATTTCTAATGTTGTCTTTCCTTCAACCATTCTATCATGCTGGCTTTTCCAGACATCAGAAGCTGACATTATCTCAGACAGTTTGACTTCCTAGAGAACACAGGAATTACGAATTACATAACCAAAGAATGTCACTGAAGAATGCCATCTAGTTATACAATTTTTTCTAAGCACAAGACCTATTTAATATGAGATGGTTTTTTTGTACAAAGCAATGCAAATTTTGTCTTGTCTCAAAAGAAAATAAACAAAACTACCCACATTTTAAAAAATTAAAGTCTAAGTACAGACTTACTTTCAAGAGACACAGTAAAACACTGCCACTGTATATCAACAGTAGTATACAATAGTATTTAAAAATTTAAGATTAAAATATTTTCTTAAAACAAAAATACTTGTCTCTAATACTTCTCTACTACATATAAATCCCTCAAAGAAGTATGGATAATTAACACACACTTGAAAGTACACTAGGTCTTCAATGGGTAAAGAAAACAACAGTTCAACTACAAAACATCAAAAATTCAGGAATTAGTTGCTTGTGTACTTAAGGATCCACTACCATGTTCTCACAAAGATTAAAGAAAACAAAACAAAAAAAACCATTATTAACCATCTCCTGGTATGCTAACTGGAAAAAGGTATCTTTAATACTGACAGATCCAAAATCATGGCAAAATCTAAGAGAGGAAATCTAAGTGAGGCAGTAAAGATCTCAGCACAGTTGTGATCCATCAGGGCTTTTTGAACAATTACACACTGTAGGGATATGCAGGGCAAGAATCTAAGGAATAATTTGGATTCAGGATGTTCTGTACTTGGATTTTGAAAAGTTTCAGAGCAAGCAGCTTAGAAACAGAAAGCAAAGCATCTACATGAGATGTCACACACTGACAAATAAAGAAAACAAAGACTTCAAACTCCAATCATGCATTCTGAGTTAGTATAATGTGCTTTAAGTTAGTGAATGTATATCCATAAGGATCTAAGAGGAAGATCATGAGAGATTTAACTGAAAGTTGATCAGACTCTTCTTACTCACTACAGTTTGAACTGTAGAACCTTATGGCTTAAGACATTCACTAAATTTTAACAAAACAAAGACAGTGAATGTAGTAGCAGTTTCCTATTCCTTAAGCAAGAAGCAAAAAATTCAAGAAATACAAACACAGCATGACCAACCAACTTTTCCTATTTTCCACAGAGGAAAGTCTCCCAGTTGTTCAATTTAAAACAATACAGCACAACATCATTGCTCACAGCATGGTCACTCACACGTTCTCTTATTCTGGAGGTTAAATTTTCCACAGCTGCTTCAAAGCATTCAGCTCTTTGTTTCTGGGACCTGATTGCTTTTTTCAGAGCAGTCTTCTTTTGCTTACTGTTTTCCCTTAAGGCTAGCATCTGGCACTTGTATTCACGAACTTCAAGTTTCCACTCTGCTATTTTCTTTTCTAGAGTCTGCAGCATAATTAAACACCAACTGTTTTCAAATTCTATACTTTACAGATCATTTTGTGACATAACATAATCAGAAGTACCAATTACATTTATAATCTGTTTCCATAACATCCTTGTATCTCAAACCTTGTGGACACAAGGAGCTAGCCAAGGTTATGTACAGCAGCAGGCAAGAGAAAATACATGTTGAGAAACGCATTATTAAGATGATCAAGAGAAGAGGTTGAGGAGGTGCAGAAGCAGGCAAGAGTAGGGAGAAAGAGAGCAATCTAACCGCTGCTGTGTGCTCCTGGATATGAATGCAGAATTTCACCAGAGAAGGCATGGCCCAGTGTTATGACAAGGAAAATAAAAGTAGTTTCATCATCCCTAGTGCCTGATTTATATAAATAATATCACCTTAATGATACTCCTAGTGATGTCCACTGATGTAGTAGTAATCTGTGTTCTGAACCTATAGCATGCACATACATAACTAGGGCTGAGATCAGTATAACTACATATGAAATTTAAATATGAAGAATAAGATTATGGATTTATATCCTAATTAGATAAATATACTAATTGTAAGAACGATTAATGCATGTTTCCTACACTTGAGTCTAGGTCTTAAGTCTAGGACACTTAATTATGTTCCACATGAATAAACACCAGAATGACATGGCCTTTACCTAGTGACTACGTGAATGTACCAGCCTTATTCAGTGTGTGTGGTTTGCCAAGTAAAAGATGGTCTCAGGTACTGAGACTCACCAAAAAGGAATAGTACTACTTCAATAAAAAGAAATTATAAAAAAAACCAAATATGAAGGAAAAAGTTTTCATATGTAGATGTTTATAAGGCATTTAATAAACAAAGATGTCACTTGCAGAGGCGGACAGCAGAAGAACACCTTCAATAAACAGAGCAAAGAGGAAATCTGAGCTTATGTAAGGACTTCTTTAACTGTTAGTACAAGTGAACAACTGTTATCCCCTGTTATAACCGCAGGAGGTCACAATCACACAAAGAATAAGTGCTTTGGGCATTATTCAGTTGCTGAGGTAAATTTAAATTAAGAACTAATTTCATAAGGGTAATGCTAAGTTTTTGCAAGCTGTTGTACAGATATTAACAAAACCATCAGCAGGATTTAATCTAGCAACTGACCTCAGCATTATTTGAAAAGCAAACAAACAAAACTTTTAAATAAAGATTGAATGAAAATACAGTTGCATATCAAGCTACTGTATCTAATGAAAATGTTGTTAAAATTCTATAATTATACTAGCTAGTACAATAAAGCAATTTTTATTCAGAAGAAAATGAGGTATTTATGGACATACATGACTTTTTTTGAAATTGAGTTGCTATAGGTTCTTCAACAATTTCAGATGATACAATTAATAGGGATTACATGTTACTAAAAAAAGTTCAGAAATTAGAAACACGTTATTTTTTAGCCAATGTTTTATGATTCATGCCTATGTTCTTGACAAGTTTCAAAACCTGAAATCTGAAGCCACGTACAGCTCCAGCCTCTGACACAACCTCTTCCTTGCCTTGTTCTAAAGCCAATAACTGATGCAAATTCACATATTTATCTATTGCTTTTTTGCACAGAAAATGGAAATAATTTCACCTAGCTTAAGCAAAGTGAGGCTAGACATTAGTTTTAAGTGTTTCTCTTTCAGTTAGTATTAAGAGGTTTATTGATTTCTTCACAGTCAATAGAAAGAAACAGGTGGTGATTCATCATCCCTGTCTTACAACAGAAACTCATCCTGGGGACTTGCCTATCTCTTTCTATTGACTATATGGAGGCTGCCTCAGGATCGATATCTGCCTTTTAGATAGCACAGTTAGGTGACTGCAAATGCTTCTATGTGTGCTTAACTTCCCTTCAACAGAACTGTTTAGTATGCACAAGTTGATAAAAGAAAAACAAAAAAAAAACCCACTTGCAATTAAGATAGTGTGGTCAAGCAGACTGTGCAGAATATAAATGCTAATGATTTTTACTGTTTGGGATTTTTCTTTTGCCAAGAGTGATTTCAAGGGATACCTTAAAATCAGGTACTCTCATATCTGAGTTAAACTCTGATCACAATAAGGCTTTGCTAATTTTTTCAAATAAAATGAAACACAAGAAAAAATATGTTGACCTGTATTTTCACTTTTAGTTTATCATTTTCCACTTCTTTTCTTTTAATCTGACACTGTAGGTGAGCTTGTACTGCCTTTACTGATCTTGACAGGTGGCCTTCTTTCTGTACATTGACCTAAGAAAGAGAAATAAACAGAATTCTATTGGTCTGTGGAGATAGGCTGCATAATGCTATCTATAGTCTTTCTACTTTGTCATAGTTTCTAGCTGACATTGGAATGTTCTCAAAACCTGGAATAGATAAAACATGCTTTACAAGTATATTCACAAGCAGTGACTTGCTACTAATGTTATTAATGTTAAACATAAATCACAAACTTGAAAGAATGTATGTATTAGTAATGCCTCATTTAATCTGACTCTTTAAGTAGTGAGGCCTAGAAACACAAAATCAGAAATCCAGGCTGAGAAAAGGCATCTATCCACCAGTTTGACCAAAATTAAGCCACACTGATCATCCCTGTCCAGACTAATTAGACCTGAACTGATCTTCATTAAATACCAGTGATCACCACCTGTATTAGAAGTATTGATACACTTAATTCAAACTCTATTTTGGGGGTGATACATAAAGCATAAGGGAACAGGCAATTTATGTCACCAGAACTTTGGTCAGATGATTCTATGAAATTCCTTGCAACTTGATTCCTTTCATCATTCCAAATAAGAAATAATGAAAACAGGGAGAAAGATGTCATATTATCAATATAGACAAGAATAACATTGTAATGCACCAGTGCAGATGTTCGTTATAAATACCAGTAAGAAAGGCAGACTCAGATTTAGGTATTAATGTTAACACCATTTATTTGAGATAATATAAGAATGAACAAGGGGATATAAATAATCATTTATGCCTTCAGATGCTGGGCCCCACAAATCATTCTACATTAGATAGATCTCTAGACAGGGCACGGCATGCTGCACAGATACCATCAATACTGACATTTGCTGACCTTGTGGCCTTTAGAATCTTTATAGGCTTCTCTGTTCAATATTTCTACTTTCAAGCAAAAAATGTTTCTGTGAAAATAAGCTGCTTCACTTCAATATAAAGATAAGGACATGCCAATTGCAGGTGTGAAAGTAGACACCCCCACAGCTCCTCTGTCACAATTCACTGGCTAAGTTTATCCTGCAGCCAAGTGATATGTCCTCTTGGTTAGGCATAGAATTCTTAAAGAACAACCATGGCTCTCAACAAACTCCAAGGAGTTACAAAAATCAAAGTACACCATTGTCCCCTTAAAGGTTTCAGGGAGCCTACTCTATCCCTCAATAATACTGAGCCATGCTGTATTGCTTACACATAAAGCACACTTTAGGTATACAAGTATTGTAGCGCAGATTGCAAAACTAGCAGTAAAATAATTGTGAAACTTTTGGAACTTTTACAGTACCTTCTTATACAGGACAGACAATTCTTCTCTTCCTATGTTGGTTTCCACACTGAGTCTCTTCCTTAGGTTCAGAGAATGAACGAGGTCTTGTCAGTCTATGATGCTAGTTCTGCTGTCAGTCCTACTTTTTCCTATCCACTGAGCTCAAAGAGCCATGGAAACTAACTCTCAACAGTATCTTTTTAGTTTACCCTGTATTAGTTCACTATAACTATTTTTTTCCAGAACTATGGCAAATCTGTAAATGAGAAGCCAAAAGCCACTAGTCTAGATGTGTGCCCCACCCTGAACTGTGGGATATTAGTCTTAAGGACAATCTGTATCTCTAATAGGTTTGGATACAGTCTTCATGGTTTTAGGACATTTCAGTAGGAAACATCTTTCTGAATTTTCCTATTTCCCTTTTTTTTTCATAGATCTTTGAAATAATTGCTTTTCTCAACAATTAAAACTTGTAAATAAAAATCTAGCACGTTGGGAGAAAACATTCATTAGAACCGAACCGGTCACTTACATTTTCAAGCTGAAGTCTGGATGAAAGCTCTTTAACATGTTTCTCCCTTTCAAGTATTTTTCTCCTGAGATTCTTCATGGAAAAAAAAAAAAAAAAAGAAATTATTTTATTGTCTGTACACCGCAATGCAACAGTAATGCACACTGATGAATATTTCCGCTGTAAAACTAAGACTCCATTTTGTGATGATAAACCACAAATACACCCACTTTGCCACTGTCACTCGAAGTTGTATGACTCCATGAGGTAGCCATTTTCAGATGTTACAGCATAGAACAAAACAAGACAGAAATTTTAATTTACTTACAGTGTTTTGGGTTTCATTTTCACTTAACTTCTGCATTAAAGTGTCAAGGTTTTTATTGTTTAACTGCAAGACAAAAGCAGAAAACATTAAAAAATTACTTCTAATTATAATTGATTTAGAAGTTTTGCAACAGTTTTGAATTTGGTACATAAAATTTGGTACATTTTCAAATTTGGTACATATGAATATAAAAGCTTGCATACTCATAAGCTACTTAGAGTTGGTTGTTTAAACCCTAAAGATTCAATTTATTTTGTGCACAGATCTTCGTAGTCAAAGAAAACAAACTAGGATCATTCCATATGCAAATTTAATTCTTTATTTTAGCTAAAAGAACTCTAAATACTATAAATGCTTAAGTGTTATTTAAAAATATAGTCAAATAGTAAAAGCATTTTTACAACTCGTAATATTTTAAAGATTAATACGAAGTATTAAAAACTTTCAGAAACCTCAGTTAGATGGGAGAATTTGAAGACTGAACAAGACCCTCCTGGATGCAGTCCTGAGTGACTTCCTCTAGCTCTGGGCAATCCTGCTTCAGCAGGGGAGTTGGACTAGATGATCTCTATGGTCCCTTCCAATTCTAAAAATTCAGTGAAAATTCAGTGAAAGCATAGGCTGGGAGATCACAAAAATAATTTCACATTAACTGTTACTACAAATCCAAAAGAATTCATGTGTCTATAATACGGTCAACTAAACTTCTCATTTTAAAATGCCTGAATTTGGGGGTGCAGTTACTTTCCATTTAAAGAAAATAGACTTGTGGGACTTTCAGACTGTAAATTCTAAACATTTTAATTTCACTAGTGAGAGAATAAACCCCCTGCCTCAAGGTGGAAATTCAAAAGTTTTACTACAACTCTGAATTTCACTGAATTTCACTGAATCTTTTAGAGTTGGAAAGGACCATAGAGATCATCTAGTCCAACTCCCCTGCTGAAGCAGGATTGCCCAGAGCTAGAGGAAGTCACTCAGGACTGCATCCAGGCGGGT
>BJBW01003036.1:0-81255 GCA_004320125.1 Scolopax mira
ACCGGATGGAGTACGTTGCAATTGTTGAAAATTCCCTGCAAAAAAATCCAACATTATTCTCAAGACCTCCCCACACTATGGCTGACCAAAATTCTACTTCCACTCAAGAAATTCAAAGATGCTTCATAAATATGACATAATAAATTTCACCACAATTATAGTTCTTGTATATTATAAGAATTAATATGACTTTTTATTCAAGCTCCATAAGTGACCTCATTTTTCCTCAGGTTACCTGTTTCTAAGTAGGCTTTTGCATCTCATTTTAGATCCACTGTGACCTAAATGAGGAATGGAAAGTCTCATGTTATTTATGCCTTTGCCCCATCTGGTTTTACTTATTCTTTGTGATGAACAAATCTATAAGTACTCTGGGTTTTCCCCAGGAACTCAGTAGTATTTCCATAATATACTGGACAAAATATCTGACTTATATTTTGAAATGGCCAGTTTCCACATCTTCACTGATGTGTATGAACTGTTTCAACTTTATAAATTTTTTTTGGTCCCTCTAATTTCCTGTTAACAACAGGCAGAAGTTCATTTCACAGATTACTAAAGCCTCTCCTCATAGCAGTATCTCTACTTGCTACATGGTTCAGGTCCACTTTGACTTAGCAATAAACCTCGAACAAGCTCCCTCTTCCCAAATGCTCTCTTTGACCATGGGTCCATAGCTCTCTTAGAAGTAAAGTTCACATAATCCACTGGTTTGCTCCTGATCTACAGTACCTACAAAAAAAAACCCTGACATTTGTTTCTTTATCCCAAAGACAAACTAAGATAAAGGATTTAAAGTCATGTATACCACGCACAGGACATCAGCCCAAGCTGAAGCAGACATCCACCAGCTGCACCCTTCAAAGAAAATTAAAAAAAAAAATTGTATAGACATATTCCAATAAGAAAATAAACTCCTGTACAAACCAAAGCAATCTCCTTATTAGTTTGGGTAATGATAGTGCTCTAACTAAGTAGCAGAAAATATAGAAAACAAAGAAAATATTTTATTTTTACCCATAGGATGCATCAACCATTTTGAAGGGATCATTGCATGTATGTCTGAATTTTATAAATACATAATTTACAAGAACTTTGCAAGGCTGTTTTGAAAACTGGGAATTCTTGGCATCAAACTGAAATGTATTGTGTACATTTCTGTATTATGTGGCTCCTAGAACAACAGAATACAATGCTGAGAACACAGTTCAGTGTCTTCTGGTGAAGAAGAATTCTGCAGTCAGTCTTGCTGTAAAAGTGGCAGATATTTTGTAAGCCTCCACAATTCTCTAATACATCATTTTCAGAGTAGTTTATTTAGGTATTATTTAGGTATTCCTAAAGGATTCCAAGTTACTCAGAAAATGCATAAGGATGTAATGATCTAATCACAGTAAAACTGCCCTCTGACTAAATCCTTTGAGGAGTATTAGTTAAATCTCAAGGCTAATGTGCACCAGAACACTCCAAGACTTCCGTTCTGCTCTCCTATAAATGAAGTTTCAACATTTCTTAGTGAAATTGTAAATAAGTGCAGTAAATTACAATTTCTGACATCATACTTTTTAAGTAAGGGAAACTTTGAAAGCCACAGGGTTTGTAAAGATGAATTTATTAGTTTGATTACTATCCATGCAAATCTGCAACAAGGGGAGAAAGAGCTAAAACTTTACGAGTGACTTCATAAGGTGGGAAGAAAGTATGTTTTCTGTCCCGTGCTGAAGTATTTTCATAAAACTAACAAGTGAAAGCTTCCAGATTTCCATCACTATTTAGAACGTTGATTAGTGATTTTTGCAATATAAACCCACCTGTTTCCTATACCCTGGATTCCTCTTTTCAAAAGCACAGAAGCTGACACATGTTCTATCATTGATCCATCCAAGGCAAGTTTAATACTTTGCTCAAGTGCACAATCCATGTATTTTTGCACTGGGAATAATTGGCTTTACTAAAATACCCCTATTTGTGACTTTTCTATGCAGTGAAAATAAGCCACAAAGCATGCTTTAAATGGGAAAACAAAAAAATAAATAATAGTTGAACAAAATCAGTCTTTTTGTTTCTTACAAACAAATAGCTTAACTTTCTTTGATCCTAAAAATATGCCTTCAGAGATATACACCTTTATTACATCTAGAATTAGTGAGTTATAGTGAGGCAACATTTGCCTGGCCTAGCAATCCATTAAGGCATTGTTCATGTGCAAGACCCAGATACCCACACATACATTGGTTAACTGAATTAACACGTTCATGTTCGTTAAATTCCTTTTTCAAATGGCAGAACCAAAAACATTCTTTAACAAAGTTAGCAAAACCAAAGTATTTCTCCAAGAGGTTGAATGAAATGCAAAGAGCTCACACCTAAGCAACACATTACATATTTTGATACTTTTCCACTGCTTCACAGGCAGGTACTAAAAGAACTCTTCCAAGTTTAAACTCAAGAGCGTTTATGAAGAATAGCAAGTTCTTCAATGGGTTAAGACTAAAAAATAATATGACTGACTGTGACAGAGGCAGATAAAGTACCAACTACCCCAATTAAAAGTATTAAAAACATTGCATGATGAATAATTCCTTTCAAGTAACATCAATAATTTACTTGAAAAATTGATAAGTATATTTATATGAACAGAATGTATATATTGCATATATTTATGGGAAGCGTTAAAATTGAAAGGAAATAATGAAACTGTAACTGTAATAGTATTTCATATCCATTTTTCAGAAATATAAATGAGAACACAAAGCGTGTAATGCTCACTCATAATACAGACTACTAATAGTTCTAATTATATTTAACATTGGAATTCTACATACTATTAAAAGGAAATTTGTATTGAACTCAAGAGCAAAATTCCCATCGAGTTTAACAGAGCCAAGATTTTATTCTTGGTCATAGCACAAATTACTTTATGGTTTATATTCAGAACAGTTACTTTCCATAGAGCACAAATGAGGAAACACTACCAGTGTAATCACAATTCCTGTCAAAAGAAAAAAAAATTGTATCTCAGCATATTCCCAAATGAGATCAGAATCTGGACTGTATGGCTTGGACTATTTCTTTCTCCAAATCTGCCCGGAGTCCAGGGTTGTCCTGGGAAATGTCATAGATAATGAATAAATTTCCAAAACCACGTCTGTTCAAAGAAGACAAAATATTAACAATATGTAATTCTTCTCTTATACATCAATGGGAAACATTTACTGATCAAAAATGTTATCCATTTGCTTTGTTTCATTCTCATTTAGGTTCTGCACATTTCATCAAGAGAAATCCACAACTGGAGGTTCTTTCAAACTTCTCACTTCTTGAAACATTAGTAGAGTGTTTATTGGGACTTTGGAGAAGTTGTTCATGATGCTACACATGTTTGGCCTCGGATCCATAGCTGCGTTTACAGCTTTGAGACCACAGAACCTGGGGGTGCGGGTGGAAGGGGGAAGGCAGCATTGCCAGGAATTATAATTCTGAATATATGAGATGAAATTAGTTCTTCTTTGGGCAGCCTTCTTTTAGGTATAGATTTATTATAACTTGCTGGTTATCTTGAAGCTGGGGGTGAAATATGCCACTATACACAAAAAAAAAGAATAAATATAAAAGCTATGGGCTTTTCGTTTATAGGAAGAAAATTCCCTCATACCATAAAAAGGGATCTCTTCATTCCATAAAGAGAGATCAGTGCCTCAGAGGAGGCTAGAATTAAGGCAAAGGCAGGCCTCTGTACACAGAGAGTGGCTCCATGTTTCCCCACTTCTAAACGATAATTAATCATTTTAAAAGAAAGCCCTGCTCCTGTAGTTTCTTATCCAAGTTGAGGCGTCCCTTCAAGTTGGCAAGATCTATCTGTAATGAGATATTCCGCTTGGAATAGGGCCCGAGAAATTTGTACATATCCTCCATATATGTCTATATGTATTTGCAGACACACACACACACATGTACATATACACACACAGACATGCACACACAGAGATTTATAAATATATGTATATATATGTACATATGCAAAGAGACAAGATTGAAATCCAGACTTGGAGTGTTTTCCACTTGTCAGAACCATTTAAACTACTATCTACACAGTACATATTGAAACTCAACTTTAAGATTTTTTATTTTTATGTACAGTTCATTTTTTTTTCTCTGGAAATAAAATATCTAAATACAGACAGACTGTAATGTTGTATATGTATAGCTCTCAACAATACTTTAGCTGAATAAATGCTTTGTACATAGTTCTGTCTTTTAATGGAGTTTACAGCTACGTTGATAAAATGGATTCCTCATTTCCTTGATTGTTTTTAACCAATAACAAGCAGAGAGACAATTACAAGTTAATATTAATAAGCAGCTCAAATAACACCGGTTAAGTTATGTACAATACAAACCATTCATACAAATGAAGACTAGGATATTGAATTTGTTACAATATTTTGTAATAAAGATAAGACAGCCACTTATAACTTACATGTTCTCCGTCAGGCATTTTCCTTCTTAGGGATCAGTGGGAGAGTTTTTTAGTAGCTTAGCTGACCTAAACTCAACCAGGTTTAAAGAATCAGAGCTTAAAGAGTCAGAGAAACATGAAACCAGAATGTCTGCCCACATGTAAATTCCAAATGTTTGCCCATCTTTACTAGTAACAGGCTCGCTCCACGGCAAAAGAGCCACCTACCACCACCTCGAATGTGCCTACTGTGTGCTGGAAAAAAGTCACGATGCTTTGCTGTGTTCATATAATAAGGAATACTGAACTCTAGACATACATTTTTCCCATTTCCACAAGTATTTACTCCTACAGTGTTATTTACCAGTACAGCTACTCCAAGCAGTAGAATGCATGAGTGGGGATTATTGATTGGCATGTACTCAAAGGACTTTCAAAGAGATTTCCATAACAGTCTGCGTTAGAAACCATTCTCTGTCTAGTTAATCCATTTTGCTTGATGATAGGTTATCCCGAAACCTCAGATATCAGACAAAGAAAGCTCTCTTAACAGGACTCTCAATAGACGTGAGCTGAAAAGAGTGTGTGTCTCTGTGTGTGTACGCATGGTTTTATTTCAAATCCATAGTGATTTACAACTAGATTGATACATGGAGCTGACTGGGCAAAAAATTACATTAGATTGTTTTCCACTAACATATTTGCAGCCATTTGACATCAGCAGCAGCGGGTAGACACATTCCAGGCAATAGATGTGGCCTTCCTCCTCGAGGTTACAGCCCTGTCATACGACCTCTTTGATTCCCCAGGCTTCAGTCTCAGACACGAGTTGGTCCTCACCCTGATGGGAAGTAGGGTGTGTCACTGTGGTAGTTGTAATCAGGACACACCTTCTGTACTAGTTTATAATCTGTACTATAAAAGGAAATGTAAATACAGATTACTTTAAAGGGCTTGGAGCAGAGCCATGACACGTGGCTCTGGGTCTGCTCCTGATAACAGGTTTTTGAAGGGTCATAGTTGCAGAGTGTGTTCTTGGTAGCCTTGTCAACCTTTTCGTACTCGATTCGACAGTTAAAGGACTTCGAATCTTTGGCATCAATCACCGTCTGTTGTGCCAAGTCAAATTCCACTATTTTTGTAGGGGGCACTAGGCTCACAGATACATTCCCTTGACCAGTGGAGTTATGCCTGAAGTAAACACTAAACGTCCCATTGCCATGGTCAACGATTTTCCCTGTTATTAACAGATTTAGCTTCACAGTCTTGATGTTGGAGTGAAAATCGCCCCAGCCAAACATTTTCTTAAATTTTCCAGTCTTGACGATGGGCCGTCTCTTTGCTCTGGGCCGAGGCTCTTGCAGGTCTGTGGAGTTCCTCAGCCAGTCCCAGAGATCTTGCTCAGAATAAGTTTCTGGGGCATCGTATCGCAGGTCCAAATCTGTATCGTTTTCCTTTCCACGAAAAGTCTGTGACAGCAGTCGGCTGATGGACAAGTCTTTGCTACTTTCTGTCCATATGTGCTTTAGTGTGGATTTGGAGCTTCCTGATTTTAGAAGTTCTGTTTTTCCTCCATTTGTTAAATTTGCACAGGTAACCTGAAAAAGAAAGAAGGGAAGAAGAAAGAAAGGATATATTGAGATAAGTCATACAAACCCCATCATTCCCACCTGAAACCAAAATGATCAGATTTCCAAATTCAATTGAAATATTTTTTGGAGAAATTAAATTGTATCACTGTACTCAGCAAAACAGCACAGAAACAACCGTTTTCCTCTTCTTTAGGAGTAGTTATTATTTCTCCTTTGCCATTCTTTTACACTGACCCTCAGATTTAATCCCACCCTTTCACTTTACTCTTCAACGTGAAAGCTGTTTCAGTTGTCCTGAGTGTGTAATGAAGCAGGGCAAAAAGTAAGGCCCAGAGCCACGTCAGCCCTCCATCTCTATGTGGCTTTCACTGGCCATTTCTCATCGCAGGGCAAAATACTCTTGCTTGACTGTTTTCTCTGCAAAACAACTGCGTCTTCCACCATCAGGCACATCCATTTATTTTTGCTGCCCCTGGAGCCCACTGTCAGGTGCTGTCTTGGTGGTGCCAGCCTGGCCGTGCTCAGAGTCCGTGTCATTATAAATATAATAACAGTAATATAATTTCCCTACTCCTTTTATGAGTACATATTGGTCTGTGTTCTTGTCTGGGACCTTCAGTCACAACTACGATATAAATAATAGACTAATGAAAATTGTAATGAGTTTTGCGCCGACGGCTGTACAAACTGTGTGCTCTCCTTCAATTAATGCAAGAGGAGTCACAGCCTTTTCTTAGAGTCCCTTACAGATTAGCTGCTCATTTGTCTTCTCTGTATTTAGTGAGCATTTCTCCTCACTTCTTTTTTCACACCTTCCTCCCCAAACCAAGCAGTGATCTGGGCAAGACAGAAAGTAATTTGTGTATTTATAAATAATAAATAAATAAATAAATAAATAAATAAAATAGGCACAGCAATTTAAAAATTATAATTAAAAAATCCTGCAAAAATCACATTTTAAAATCATATTTAAAAAAAAAAAAAAAAGACAAAATCTTGCACCAAGCTCCTGCAAAATCATAAACTTCAGGCAAAGATTTTCACAGAATTCAGTGTCAGAGCAATTTGTCTTATTTATATTTTTTCTCTTTGCCTTAATTGTGTGGAAAAGAGAGAGCAGCTGCAGCCTCACAGCTGTGTGACGTGCAGCCCTGGCAGAGAACTCTGAGGGAGAGGAGCAGGGAGGGCTGGAATTGGCAGGGGGCAGCCAGTGGAGGGAAAGGGACCAACAACACCCTGAGTCCAATTCACCCTAAAAATTCAGACCAGACACACTGCCACTTTGTGGTAACATTCAGCCTGCTCTCAATAGGCCATCGAGCTGCTTATTTCCCTTTACATGGCTCCAGAGAAGATTCTGAATTATGCCTCTTTTATTCCTCTGTGCTCTGGCACTGATTTATGTGCTCCTATCATATTTGCCGTTATAGCTGTCCTTTCACTTAAAAATGAATTGAGTGTATTCCCAACCCAGGAAACCCATTAGAAACCAGCTAGTATTTAAATCACAGCCCCTCCCTACTGGTACGACTGCAGTTATATGTCACGGAGGATATCTATCACAGCATGGCCTTTTCATTTCCTAACAATCATGGAATTGAAGCATGTTTTCATTAACTTCAGTAGTTTTTCAAGGTCAGTTGAAGGCACACGCATAAAATCAGTCTAAATTGTCTTAATACACTGATCACATAGGAGGTATGCTCCCAGCCTTTTACAGTAAACAAATAGGTAAATAAATCTGTCACATCCCACACTACACCTCCCCAGTGCATTTCAGGTTGGTGGGCCAGGAAGGGTAATAGATAAAATACGGGGTTTATTTAGGATTGTGCCAAAGAGATTACTTCCTCCTCTTTTGAAGAGAAGGAAGGATTAAAACACAGACTAGCCCCATTTTGATAGCCAGTTTGTAGCTGCATCTTAGTATCAACACAGCGAGCCAGGAGAGAAGCTGTAATGAAATGCACTGATGTTGCACTGCTTAATGAAGCAGCAATGAAGATGTCACAGGGAGAGAGAAAGACTCAGAATACAATTTTGCTGTGGCATATGGGGAAGGAGTGCAAAATAAGAGGAGAAATGTGGCTAAAAGGAAAAATGGGCCTGTCTAACATGAATCTGCCAACCTGCTATGAATCTAAGCAGTCAGCAGCCAGAGCCAGTATACCTGCAATCTGCAGGTAGGATACAGATTGCTTACCACTATATTTTCCTCTGCTCACAGCTTATTTTCCCTTTGTTTTCCTTTCTGCATCCAGTGATTTACATTTCATAGGCTTACACTACAAGTTCCGTGCAATAAAATGTAACAGTATAAAATCCTTTTAAAGGGAAGGCCTCTTCTTTTCTAGATGCATGAAGCTGAACACCAAGGAAAGGAAGCAGGTATTTGCTGAAATAGATGCTGACTGATCCAATACACGCAGTTTTTTGAAAGCCAGTGTATTTCATGGAAATGGATGATTCAGATTCCACGCATGCTGTACTGCTTCATACCTGATCTAACAAACACAATTGATTGTTACTGTCATTGATTTTGTAATACCTGAAAGACTTCTGGTCATGCACTTCACTCAAACACCTCTCTTTGTGATTTTCAGGGTGGGTAACTGGCTGGATTCACGATTAAAAGCCCAAAGCTGCCCCCAACCCCAGTTCTACTCTCTGTGTAAGCACTAGAAAAAAACAGCCCACAAGGGTTAATATAAAAGCTCTAGAATTCCTTGTTCTTCGCTAACATTTTTCCAGCCAACTGCTTTTTGGTGCACTGTTAGTATAGTCTGTGCTATAGAAAGTAGCTCTATGTATCCTCAGAGACCTGTGCACACAATAATATGGAGCGTTCCCGTGGAAGAGAATTTCTGCAAACACAGCAGTTAATTTCACGTGAGCTAACCCAGGGTTTTCTTCCATCTCTCATCCTTCCAACCACAAGGCTGCAATAATACAAGAAAGATCATGCAAATCCATGAGATCTTGGACTTAGCAGTATGAAAACTAGCTTGCTGAAACATAGACCTATTTAAGCGGCGCACGAAAAAAGCCAATTTAAAATGGCTGATGGCAAGCTAAACCACCGAGCAACTCAAATTCTATGGTGGCTTTTTTTGTCCTCTTCCTCGAGCATATTTGCATATAATTCAGAAACTTCCACGCTTTACCTTATCAATTAGTTCACTATCAGCCTTGCTGCCTTTTCCACAGCCAAGGTGCCCCTCACAGATGAAATATCAAAAAGTTCAGCCCATTTGTCCCAGCACTGCCTAGGATAGGGTTAATTTTCTTCGGAGCCACTCACATGGGGCTGTGCTTTAGATATTTGACCCAAGCCCTGGCAACACGATGATGTTCTAGCTCTTTGCTGAACAGTGTTTGTGCAGCATCAAGGTCTTCCCTGTTTCTCCCACGGCCCCTCAAGTGATTAAGTGCACAACAGGTTGGGAGGGGATGCAACTGAGCAGATGACCTGAACTAACCAAAGAGAGATTCACAATTAAAAGGAATTAAAAGGAAAAAAGGGGGCTTCGGGGGAGGTTAGCCAGTTTTTTTACTCAGGAACTGTCTGGGCATCACTCTACTGTTGGGGAGGGACTCTTTATCAGGGAGTGGAGCAATAGGAGAAAAGGGAACATATTTGGTAGAAATTCTCTGCTGTGAGGGTGCTGACACCCTGGCCCAGGTTGCCCCGAGAAGCTGTGGCTGCCCCATCCCTGGAGGGGTTCAAGGCCAGGTTAGATGGAGCTTGGAGCAACCTGGTCTGGTGGGAGGTGTCCCTGCCCAGGGCAGGGGGTGGCACTGGATGATCTTTAAGGTCTCTTCCAACTCAAACCATTCCATGATTCTACCCATGGGAGCTGTTGAGCATTGCCTTTGTATCACTTGTTTTGGGGTGGTTTTTTTTCTCTCTTCTTCCACTTATTCCTCCCTTTTTTTTTTTAAATCTTGACCTCTAACTTTTCTTATTTTTATTCTTCCTTTCCTCTTCGTCTGTCCCACTGGGGAAGGAGGAGAAGTGAGGAAGAAGATGTGTGGTGCTTGGTTGCCCACTGGGGTTAGCCCACCCCACCATTACAATGTGCTACCTCAGTGCTGCGAAAGGGCTGAGGAGGGGGATTTCCCCTGTGACTGCAGAGCTAGAAGTGTTTTCAAATGATTATGATGTCAGCAGAGTCTGTAAGAACAATAGTAAGGAGCAAAAAAGATTTAGAAAGGCTTATCCAGTGCTACAAATGTCATTGGAAAAGCACTCGGTAAGCACAGCAGACTGACCTTTCCATTCTGGTCTTGTACTTTTAATGGGAAGTATGAATTTCCACTGCCTGCTAAAGTTTACTGACACCAAAAAGGTACAAGGAGCTGACTGCCTGCTAACTCTTTTCCAACAAATAATGACAAATTGTTATTCTGTTTCTTCTTTTGCTTCTACAAAGGAGCAAAGACAATGGTTTCACCAGACACAACATCCCAAAGTGTCATTAAAAAAGATACAGGAATTGAACTGCAATTCAGTTTTCTTTTCCATTACAATAGAATACCCCATTCATTCTGTATCCTCCTTTTTGAAGGTGAAGAATTTTTTAAGATGATGATTATTTAACATCATTAAATATATTTTAACAAATATGTGTAGTTCATGTGGGACTTCCTAAAGGATAAACAGCTTATTTGTCTCAAAAATTTTGGAGCACTCTTCCAAGACACCAAGCCCTGAATACTTTGTCAGGTCAAACTTGAACATTTGGAGCAGAGAAAACAAAGCTGAAAAGGATCTTGGGAAGCCATGAAGGCCTCAGGGGTGATCCAGGCCCTCTTCTCAATGTAAAATCAACCATAGGTATATTAACATTAATTTAAGACTGATCAATTTGAGATTTAAAAAAATAGTCATTCAAAGAGGCACAAATTGCCTCTTGATTTCTCACTCTTTTCATTTTATTCTAGCTCTATTACAGTTCATTACCTATAATTACAGTATTGGTTTAGAAATTATGTATTTATTCCTCTGAATGTATGACTACTTGAGGGGAAATGAAAACATAAACAAACAATCTAATACTCAAGGTAGAAAATCTCTCTCTTCAGGTAAATAACTAATCAAAACCAAGATCATTTTTGATGGCATAGCACAGTAAGAATTTGGCAGCACTGTGTTTGCATATACTCTACATAAAAGATTTCAAAATTTTATTTCCTTGGTCAAACATCTCAGATAGAGCATAGGGAGGAGACTACTGATGGACATAACTATAAGCTGGACCATTATCAAGACATTACAGCATTCAGAAAATTTAAGGTGGATTCAGTTTCGTCATACTAGTCCTGTTTATGCAACGGGTGGAGGAAAATCTGGATCTAGTTTACTGTTCTGCTTTGATCAAGTGTTCTTCCTATACCTGTCTACACACTGTACAAGTTACTAGCAGCTTGGAAATATTTTATTCGGTGAATAATTTCCAGACTAGTCAAAGTCAAATATTCTACAGGAATTTGACCATGAACAAAGAAATTGAGAATGAAATTTAATGGGGATATGTTTATAACAGGAGTGAGTAAAACAGAATGAAGGACTTGCACCTGTTACCAAATGCACTTCACAAAGGGAGGGCAAACACAGAAAACCACACACGTTAATATTTCACAGAAACAGATCTCTTCAGTTTTAACTAACTAGCCTTTTTACTGCATGACATGAAAAGAATAAGGATGTGGATTGGTCAATCAAAAAATGCAAACTCAGATGAATCTGACAGACGGAACAGCAAATCCTGATCTACCTTGTCAAACAAGAGCACAAAAGTGATTATGCAGGATCAAATAAAGGCTTACTTAGAAAAAATGTCCTGTCCAATAGCAGTGCTAAGAGATGCCAGGAGAAGAGCAAGACCATGGCAAGCATATGATAGTCCCCTTACTTCTTCCCAGCTGCCAAATCTTTCTAGATTCTTCTGCTAGAACTTTCTGTATATGTTTTCCCTTTCAGTAACTCTCGGTGGACTGCTCACCTGTGCATTTGTTGACTCTGACCCTTTGTAAGCTTTTAACCTCCGTAACATCCTTCAGCACCAAGTTCCACAGCTCTGTTCCCTCTTACTATTTGTTTTGAATCTGGCTCCCGCCACCTCCTGTAGAGCCTTTCATTCTCCAAATGGGAAAGTCAGTTTCTATCCACAGTTCCCATATTCCTCCTCACTTTTCTTTACTGCTTTACTGCACTTTACATATTTTTTTTCTGCAAATAGCAGTGAGCAGAAAAATTGATGATTCCTAGCTACATAAAGAAGACTCCTTCTAGCCCACCAGTACTAACCTCAGCTAGATCTATTCGCGGTAGTAAACAAATATTAGTGATTTTTCCAGATTTGAGCAACAGCCTCCTGGGCCACATGAATAATCCCTTTTACGGAAGCCATTATATACCTATACCTTTGAATTTCCTTTATGTCCTCCTCTGAAGGCTCCTTCGTTCTACTCCCAGTTCTGTCTTTAAGATGAGGAGACCAGAAAGGAGCACAGTATTCAAGACTGAACAACAGAGGTCCTTGCACAGAGCCCTGCAGAATTCTTATGGTGCCCTCCTTCCATTATTGATCATAGAAAAAGAAGCACCTGAAGTTTTCAACAATATTTTGTAAAGTAATCACTTGGGATCATTCATTAAAGAATAATAAAATACATTTTTTTGTCACACAAAAAACAGAGAGGAGGTAAATTTTTTTTACTGTCTTTAAGTTAGGAAATTGAATTTAATGTACACTATTACTGCAATTTTTGTATAGATCTCCCTTAGGATTCATAAAAATCAGCTTAATACTATAAACCATACTCAGCTCAGCTACAAATTCTGTATTTTTCTTGTTTTCATCTATGAGCTATCATGTTTGTTCCAAATGGCCCTTGTTAGAAAGCAAATGTGGCTACCTGCTGCAAGGCAGCAGCATCATTTTTCCTGTGGGGTTTGGGCAGAAGTTTGGTGCATGGATGCTCAGGAGCTTCCAGGTCAAAACCAGGAGGTGTCACTGAATTTCACTGAATTTTTTTAGAGTTGGAAGGGACCATAGAGATCATCTAGTCCAACTCCCCTGCTGAAGCAGGATTGCCCAGAGCTGTCTTCTGAGTTACAGATACTTCCAGAACTAGGCAGCTCTAAAGGTGCTTAGTTTGGAACACACAGGAAACGTATGGACTCTCTCAGCTTCATTTTTGTGCTAAATCCCTACCCACCACTAAAGTCAATTGTAAAAATCCTAGAGGAGCAGAAGGATGAGCATAACATGGTATCATGTAGCTTGTTTCCATTTTATTGCCTAGTTAAGGCAGAATGGAAGGTGTTTGGTATCATTTTTCTTCCTATCAAGAAAACATTATACCATCCCACATAATAGCCTGTGAACCGAAGGACCAAATGAGTTACAATACACTCTGAAAATCTTCACATTACAATTTTACAGCTTTCTGCTTTTTGCCTCAGAAGAGCAGGAATTCAGCCCAAATATTTCTAATGGTGGAGGTGCAAGTGAATTTATAAAGATTTGGAAAAGGATTGAAATATAACTGTATGAAATATCCTATTAACTCTTGCCCTATGTTTTATATTTTTAGAAAGAATTTAAACTAAACTCTTGGAGCCTGCTGCCTATGTTGTCATTAAAGATTTTTTACTTCAGTGGATTATGACTTTTGAAAATTCACCCCATCTCCGTTCAGCAGGGGATTAAACTTCCGTGGAATAAATTAAAGTGGGTTAAAAATGTCTAACAGAGTTTTAAGACCCCTGTATTATGCCAGTATCACAGAGTGCTGCTAACTTTGAAATGAAAGTCTAGCTAGGTAAATAAATTTTGTCAAGGATCTATTGTTCTTGTTCCACCTTCTTATAAGCCTTCTTTTATTAATATTGGCTTGCCATTTTCTGCATACATGTAGAAAGTAATATTAAATAAAATTAGATTTTTATATGAAAGGCCACAGTGCAACATTTTAATCAAAATTTGCACTGTAGTTTGCTTTATATTACACACTGAAGAAAATGTCCATTTTCATATGGGTAGACATATCTTCTGAAGAGGGTGAAAAGGACTATTATGTGTGATATTCCAGTATTATTTAACGGGCAGAGCCATCGAGCCCTATTAACATGCTCTATTAGTATTACTCATTTTCTACCTACAGGTTCCAATCATGCACTGTTAATGTAAAAATTTAATAAAATTAAAATAATCCCACATTTTACCCATTTAGTTTGTTGCTTATGTTTGATACTGTATTTTTCCAAAGAAAAGCATCTCACATTTGCATTTGTGAGATGCAAAAAAGGGCTTGCATGAGTATAGGAAATTCTATCGCAAAAATACAGCTTCCTCTCATTAAAATTGCCTGTTGTTCACTATGAGTTATTCGTTTATTACAAACAGCAAATTACTTCAGGAAAGGCATTTTAAAAGCACAGAGGAAGCTGTTCCAAGGTTCAATATGACTTTGGCATATCCCTGTTAACTTTTATGCCTTCATCTTCACCTTACGCCCTTGCCAGATATGCTGACTGATTACTCAGAAGTCTTCTGTGATGACAAAGAAGAAAATTTTATTCCCTTTGAATTTCAACCAGAAGCAGCAATATATTCCCTTTCTAACTGTGTTTGTTTAATAGGCATTGATCATTCATTCATTTGGCCAATGGATATCAAAGTCTATTGAAATCCATCTCTGAGGAAAGAGCTGTGTTTCTTTAATGTTGTTCTGGCAAGGAAGGGGAAGATTAAACAGCTGTTCTATTTCAAGATACCCGCTTTTCTTGGTGGTTTTTTCAAGGTCTGCTAATTCTTAGATGGGACTGCTCAACAGTAACCAGCATGTGGGCACCACCTCAGCTGGGTAAGCCAAGAGCTGCACATTGTTTTCTTGGTTACAACTGATGCAAACGTGTTGCAATGGTCCCTAATGCAAAGATCTCAAAGAAATATGGATTGTCTTATTGGAAACTAGGAGACACCACCTGCTACATCTTCACAAGATCCAGGCAAAATGTATTCTCCATCCAAATCTGAATAGAACCATAGAATTTCCGAGGCTGGACCTTTCAGATCATCTAGTCTAACCATCAATATAACACTAACAAAACCCATCACTAAACCATGTCTCTAAGCAGCACGTCTACCCATCTTTTAAATACCTCCAGGGATGGTGCCTCAACCACTTCCCTGGGCAGCCCGTTCCAATGCTTAATAACCCATTCAGTGTAAAAATTTCCCACAATATCCAATCTAAACCTCCCCTGGCACAACTTGGGGACAGTTCCTCTTGTCCAATTGCCTGTTCTTTGGTAGAAGAGACCAGCTCCCACCTCACTACACCCTCTTTTCAGGCAGTTGTAGAGAGTGAGAAGGTCTCCCCCCAGCCTTCTTTTCTCCAGGTTGAACAACCCCAGCTCCTTCAGCCACTCCTCATAAGTCTTGTTCTCCAGAACAAGACTCTACCATCAGTGTAATTTGCTCAACAGAGATGCAAAAAGACCAAGCAGCCTCAGAAAAAGCATTACCTCCATTTGCATACACACTTGGTCTTTCTAGACACCGGTATCAAAGAGACCTCTTATGCCATTAAGAGGATAGAGGTAAAGAACACTAGAACACCAATTTCTCTACCTCTTGTAAACCAGCAATGTTCATTCAGTGTGGTACTTCCTTGTAGTAATTACCCCTGAGCTTGCACAGATCAGTTTTTAGGTGTGTGGTACCTTTCCGGGTTGATCCAAAGAGACATTGTGAGGGAACCTAGCACAGCCAAACAAAACAGAAGAGAATATGCAACAGAAAATCAGCATTGCCTGCGCCTGATAGCAGTCTTGTATTTTCTTCCTGTAATAGTATCACACCTAATTAAAAGTGAAAATTAATAGCCAGAAGGATTAATAAAATTCCATATGCAAATATCTGGCTCATGAGAGCCATGGTCCAATTGCTAGTGCTATCACTAAGGTCATTAATTTAAATTGAGATGAGTTAAGAGTCCTTCGGGCACTGACACATAAGTTGAAGGAGGTTATTCATTGCTAAGTTTTTCCACACTGAAACAAAAAACTTGGGAAGAAAATACATGAACATTGCTTCAGCACACCCATTCCTGGGACCATGAGCAGGGCTGTGAGCTTGGCTGTGCAGAACCATGAGCCCTCCCTTGTAACACGCGGTAGTTCTGATACACTGCTTTAAATTCACATTAAGATGTAATGAAGCAAGCTGAATACAAGATAATTCAAGGTCTAGTAAACCCACACCTTTGGGATTATTTTATGTCTGATGACTTCTGCTGAGCACCTTGAAGTTGCAGAAAGATTTTTTTTTTTAACCAAAAATTTGAGTATCAGTTTCATAAAATCTTTGGGGATTCAGTCTTCAGAAAAGGTCAAAACATCTCCAGTTAGCAAGAAATATTCACTCAACTTATAAACAGAAATAGTGGAGCCTTAGACCACTGGGTTATACCAGTGCAAACACAGTGAACTCCCAGTTTACCATCACTTCATCTCACCTCAGAACTAGCTCCAGTGTCTTGATCCATAACTGCATTTCTAGGCAGGATGACTAGAAGAAATGTAGTCTTTAAAAGCAAATTATAATAGAGTGCCCTACACCTATGAACTTTCCCCAAATGCTGATGGCTGAAATATTTTAAGTTGCATAGTAACAGAATGACTGCAGAGTAATAAAGTAGTGATGGCATTATATTACTTTTCCTACATAAAGAATAAAAACATAAAATTTATTATTCTGACCTTGAATCACAAGGACTCCTCAGGTATGTAAAAATATTCAACTGGCCTATCAAAATGAACTTAGACTAAAGGGAAACTTGCAAAGCGTGGTTTCCAGAAGTTTTTTTTTAAATTAAAAAAAAACCCAACCTCTGAGGTCCAAAAGATTACACTGGAATCCTTGCAAGTTTGGGGTTTAGTCTTTACCCAACAGCATATTTTCATATTTTTAAAGTATAACAAAACCAGGTTTCAGGGAGAATCAGCCATCATTGGTCGGTCCAAAATATGTATGAGTCAGGAAATGCAGTGGTGGTGAAAATGGACAGAGAACCAGGAGCTTTCATGCCAAGTTCCATAAAGACTTAATCTTTTTGTACTGATATTTAGAGTCCATTCTGCTTTGACCTCAGACTGTTCTGAGCATCGTCACCTTGACTGCATTGAATTATTTGGGACAATTCTATCTGCGGTTCCATTCGTAGAGCCTCCTACATGAACAGGATTTCAATTGAGTGATTCAGACAGGAATTAAGTTCTTTTGCCTTTCAGAGAATAAACATTTCTTCAAAGACAGGTCAAGATCACCGTATATTAATATATTCTTATGTCTGTCCAAAAAAAGCAAATAACTTTTTTCCATTGTCTCATCCTCTCTATCTGTGTGGCTGAACAGCAGCAGAAAACAATTTAACCTTAGCAAGCAAATTTCATTTGTTACCTGCCAAATGCTGATACAAAAGATAACTATGAAAAAGCAATAAAATCCTCATTCCAAGGCAATAGGTAACATGCCTTCACTATAATATACTTGCTAAATAACATTCAATGAACTCATAAAAGCATTTAATTTAAATATAAATGCTTAGCAGTTCCATTTTTCAGGGAGTAAATGACACTTTTGGTTGTGTTTCTTTGAAATGCATTTGCAGAATAGACATCCTTTCAAACCCCACAGTTAATGTTATTTATTATTACTATTATTGCAATGATCACAGACCGCCCTATGGTCAGGGTTACAGTGTGCTAGAAACTAAACATATTTAGTCACTGCCCTAGAGGGAGAGCTTTCTCATTCAAACAGATTTGGCAAAGGTAAAGCTAAAAGAAGAAATATTGGTGATGTCCTAACTTAGTTGCAGACCTAAGAGTCAGTACAACTCTCTGGAATTTTCTTTCAAATGTCAAATCCAGGATGTCCCAAAACAGGTTGATATGAATAGCTGGTTGACATACAAAATAGCAGTAGCTGTTTTACTGACTTGCAGACCATTAAGAGGTCCCAGTTTTCTCTAGGAGCAGGGACACCTGTCCTCAGTAGTGAGGACTTTTTTCTCTGATAAAAACAGTGCAAGTAATCACACAAATATAATTTATCTTCCAAAATGAGAATCCCTAAATTCCCCCTTTATCTTCCAGCAGTCAGTCAACAGCAGCTCCAGGTAGTCTCTCAACTACTTAGTGAATAACATTTTCCATTGTTTTAAATATTCTTAATAAAATTCTAATTATATTTTTTTTACAAACTTACTAAAAATCAGCAACATCTTACCTTATTCAAGCTACTAGCTTTTTAAAGTGTTTTCTTTCTTTGTTTGCTGGATAGATTTCTTGCTGCTGTAGAAAAGTCCAGTCAGTACTTGTTACAAGATCCTTTAAGTATTTTATCCACCCCCTGAAAATTTTTTTATGCATTCAACTTACAGATTTTGTTCCTAAAATAAGGAAGCATTTTTGCCTAGTGAAATCCAGTAATATCCTGGATGAATTAATAGAATAGATTTTCTGGTAATTTCAGAAGAGTTTTTCCATGGAAAACAGCATATAGAGAGATTTGTTTTAAAAAACATCATGTTTACAAGCAAGACATTCTATCAGTCACCAGTTGCAGGATGGTTTGGGAACTCCAAGCTTTGGAATTTACGGTTTTGCTATATCGCAGTGGTAATTCTAACCAAATTCCTGAAGCCTAAACCCCAATCCGAAACTCTAACTCCTCATTCTAAGCCCCTAAGAATCAACATCTCACCTAACCCTAAGTCTAACCTGTTCCACACCCAAGATGTAGAAGGGCTAAGGTTTGTATGCATAATGCCTATAATTTAGCTATGATATACTTTCTCTAAAACTACTCATGCATTTCCAAGTATGATCATGTACATTGAGTAACACAGAACCAGATCCTTTGCCAGCTCCATTGACTACCACTCAACGAATTTTTCAGCAGATCCTTGTCAGATTAATCCTGCTGAGGATTGACCACATGTATTTAAAATTACCAAGAACTGTCGGTTTTAAATTGCGGGTTCTTCTGCATTCAGAGCACTTAAAATAATCTTCAGCTATGCTTGTGGTCCAAAATACACTTTGTTATCACTCAGGAGGAAAGATTTCCACACATATCAACAGAACACAAAAAGCTCAGGCAGAAAGACTGCAGTTTTCCAGCTTGTCCTTCAGTCTGAAAATGGTAGTACTTTTTTTTTTTTTTTATGGGGAATGGCAGTAAGGGCTGCCTGGCAGTCTCTGTGCCTGTTCAATTACTGCCCATTCTAATCAGATCACCAGCAAGGGATCATTAGGAGTTTGGTGGTTATGATGTAAAATATCTACTAGGAATTGGATTTTGATCATCACTTCAGTTTACATCTGTTTCCCGCTAACCAACGGAACAAAAGGGTGTTAATCACTCTTGACCTTTCCTGAATTTGAACTAGCAACTTAATTGCTAATCCCCACTGAGGGACTCTGAAGTGCACTACAGAGACCCTGAGGCATGCAGCTTGACCCCCTCTGGTCAACATCGGGTTTAACCAACAATATTATCAAGAATATGCTCAAACTTGACGACGTTAATTACAGCTTTGGCCATAGTTTCGAGATAAAGTATAAATGAAACCATCAAACTAGAAACATTCACAATATCTGCCAAGCTCTAGGTGATTCTATGTGAATCAAAACGTATCTCCAGCCAAGAAGGTCTTGCAGCCAAGAAGAACTTGCAGACTCACACTACTGCACTGTCAGTTTGCTCCTAAGATATGCCCAGCTCCTGGCAATTAGAATTCTTAAGGGGCTGGGTGAAAATCTGTTAGTTTTGGCTTGTTTTAAAATCTTCCCCCAGATGGTAATATAATTCCAAACCAGCTGAGATTCACTTTGTGTTGAATTTCATTGTAAAAAGGATCATACAGCAAAGAGATGAACAAAAGGTTTTCCCCTCCTCAAATTTCAAGCTACAGCATGAAGAGCATCTTCTTTGAGTTTTTTTTCTGAATATGATTAGCTTATTCTAAGTTCCTTATCTCCAGATCTAATCTTTTTCCTCAGTTATTTTCAAATTTACATTCAATTATATTTCAAACAAACATTTACTGACTGAGAGAGAAGAAATATAGAAGCAATATGGTCTACCAGGCACTCCGGTCTTATTGCAAGACTTAAAACTGGAAGAACACGGGGCTCTACCTGCACATTGTCTGTCAGATTAAAATGCCATTAAACTGATATTCTTTTTCCCTTTAATGCCAGTGCCTAATAATGTTGCAGTGTGTCACATAGCTTCATGCTTCTTACATGTCTATGTCAATATATATTGCTTTTTTACAAGATTTGAGATCATATTTGTAACTAAGACTAGAAACACATTTCTGCTTTAAACCTACTGGTTGAAGACTTTTCTATAAGGCTTATATTTGCTTTTCTGTAATATTTAGAGCCCATCGTCATAGCAAACTGGACTGCAGAGCCTACTGCCCTGAGATTGGTCTAATTAATACCTCAGACGGGAAGACTAGTAAGGTCCCTCACAGCAGACAAACTGTGTGGACATGATGCTGACTATTAATTAATTAGACCCACCTATTAGAAGAGTTTATCAACATGGGCATTGTGCTGATACAGCTCTGTGCTTTCTGTTCTGCTTGTGCAGTTCTTCCTCAGAGGTCTGTATTTATTGCACAGGGTTGGCAGAGTCATAACTTTCTTCATTTTTATCCATTGAAAACAATGTGAATCTTCCAAAGTAAATACAAATCACAGTAGTTGTATGTGTTCACTGGAGTGAGTCATTTCCCATACGAACTGAGTTCAGGTTTCATGAATCCAGTTGCACAATGATTTTGGCAGGCACCAGGTAGTTCACACACTGGAAGGGACCTCCTAGTTTGAGGGAGGTACCTTGAGGCACAACCTGGCCCGCTCAGGTTGCACCTCAAGGGACAAAAAGAGAGCACGCAAATAAGAACAATTTATAGCATAAATTGACCACACTTTAGTGGAGTTACTCCAGAACTACTCTGGCATGATGGAAGTTCTAATGTGCTCCACACAGTTCCGGAAGAACCTAGTAAACAGCAACTTATTGAAGAGAGTAATTTCTGTTCATCAGGACTGAGAACATTTTCCCTTTCCTGATGTCTTGGTCATACTGGGGCAGGCCTACACAGGTCACCAAAATTACTTTTTAAATTAGTATTTTGGGCAATTTAAGCCAAGAAAGCAAAAAACATTCTCACAAGTCTTAATCTGAGATCTCAGCAAGATCCACACATGAGTCCCCACAGAAAGCTGACTGAGAAAGCATGTTTTGTCTTGTGTTGGAAATATTTCCTCGACCAGGGATTTTCAAACTTTTTTATAACAAAACACACAGCCACCTCATTCAAGCACTTCAAAGGACCGGCAACACACAGCAAGAGCTGTGAAAAGACTCGTGACTTTTGAAGCATTCCCAGCCCTCCTCCTGCTGCTGCAGCTCCTCCAGGAAGGCAGGTTGCCAGCTCCCACAAATAAATCCCCTGCACCAGGGGACCAAGATATTGGATGGACTCAGTCAACGGGAACTTGTGGCCAGTATGTCAGGCCACCTGTTCTAGGGGATATCTTAGTGATTCTCTTTATACAGCTTCCCAGTGTTTATCAAATTTCTGCCACCTGCAGAAGCTCTCTTTGTGTCTCACGGAGAGAGGGACCAATGGAGCAGAACGTGGGTTTCCCCATCCCCAGACCAGATTGAGACTGGAAACCCCTAAGTAACTGCTGCAAACCTCACAATGGAAATACACGCTTTTCCTGGGGAGAAGTGGAAGAAACTTCTGGCATATTTAAATAAATAAATTAATAAATCCTCATTCACTTCTGTGAAAATTAATTAAAACTTCAGGGGACTGAAACAGAGAAACAGCTACAGTTACTCCTGGGGGAAGTTTCTATCCATTGTTCTCTCACATTATTTACCACACTAAGGCTCAGATGTTTGCAGAAACTTAAAGCCATTCACCAGCAAACCCTCTTCTTCTAAGTCATTAATATAATAAAAAAAAATAATGAACTCAGCAACACTTGAACAGCAAATTATACATGTATGGAAACCACTTCTCCCCTTAACTTTGCAACATGGAAAACGACGGAAAAATTTCTTTCCATGTTTGGGGGACATATTTCAATGATTCATTATTAGCACAGTTATACAACGTAACATGAAAAATATTTATTGAAATTAATTTTGTTATTCTGTGGGAACACAATATAAAAATAATATCCTGTTCAAATACAGCACTTTTCCTTAGAGATGTCAAAGAACTTTATAATGGAACCAAGTCTGTCTGCTACATAAGAATTATTTTAATGATTAAAAGTTTTAAATGGTAAAATCAAAGTACTGAGAGTTACACAACTTCCTCAGGGAAGCCCAAAATTGCCCTGAATGCTACTTTGACTGCAAAATTGTAGCATCACCAAAAAATCAATCCAAGAAGAATCAAGGACAGTTACGTTGCATTTCTGGTGAGGGTATTAATGCAAATGTGGTCCTAGCAGGAAAGAACAGGCAAAAGCTAATAAATATCTGCTTCGATCAGAAATTCAGGAAATAATTGCAAGATCAAAAATAGAAAGTACAAGTAACTAATAGCACATTTTGAAAGGAAATCTGACATTGAAACTCAAATGATGCCATTTTGTTTTCCCCTCAGTAAACTACCTGAATTGGGCATAATGAAAAATAAGAGAAGACAGACAAGAATACAAAGCTTCCCAGTGCTGGTCCATCATTGGGCAAAGTTGCAGAGAGAAATGAAGGTTTATAGTTGGTGTGGACCCGTGTGACACTTTCTGGAGAAGCAAGCTTTTTATTCAGAAAAGGAACAGATGTTTTGGCAGATAGCATAGAAAGAATCCTGTCAGAGACTATAAACTAGGCTTGAAGGGAAGAAAAAAAAAAAAGAGTGTGGAAAAAATGTGAAGTATAAAACAAAAGAACCAAAATGACATGGATAAAATAGAAATGCAGAAAAAAGACAAGGGCTTTGTTAAAATTGAAAAGAGAAAGTAAATGTGCTAAACTCCTTGTAACTTTGGAAGAAGTTTTAAGGCAAAAAAAATGAAACTTATCTCTCTTCCACTGACACAGCTCATTGCAGCATGAGGCTGGGAGATTAATTTTATAACTGCAGACAGAAATCAAATAAAAGGAAGAGTCAATGCCCTTTTTAAGCACCAGTAGAGAAAGATCACAAGTACACAGCCAATATTAAAATGCAGCCAAGGTTTACGGCCAACATTTAAGTAGATTTGTACTGGAAGAACAAAAAATAACCAACTGTGTAAATGGAGATGGGATTACCACCGTCACTGGCCCCTGCACCCAAAAGTTTTCCCTCTTTCATTTGTTTGTGATAAAGAAGCTTCTTCTGAACCAAATAAATGTGTTTAAGAAGATTTTTAACTCAAACTCTCCAAGCCAATTTCTGTGAATACCCTCTAGTCTTGATAAAGAAGAGCTTTGCCAGGAAATTCTCGGCCTGCTCCATTCTGAAATCTACTGCTGCTGGACAACAGCATTTAAAAATATCCTCTTTAACCTCCAAGAATATCCTTTTCTGAAAAATGTGAAGGAAGCTGGTATCGGGGCAGCGAAGCCAGTTACCCAGGGCTCAGTCCTGCTAGCTGCTAAGAGAGAGCAACCAGCTGAATACCAATACTATGGCACATCTTGGTAAAAATACCAAATTTGCAATGAAAGTGGCCCTACGAGAGGTGTGCTCCCAGCTTTGTATCTGTGATGCTCACACTGATAATTAACCAAGTAATCATAAAGGATTCAGGTACCATATTTCTGTAGTAAGAGCCCGCACACCTGTCCTTAGCATGTTGCACGTTCAAGGTAGATCAAGCTCACTCGTGCATAAAGATAAACAAGAAGTTATCACAGGAATAAAGCAAGAACACAGATTTTTATTACACAATACCCAAGATTACACCTTAACTTCCACTGCAATAAGCTTCCTACATCCTAAAATAACACTAGCTGGCCAGAGGGATGCAGCTTAAGGTACATTTCTTGAAGGTATCTTAAATTCCTACACTAAATTTAGTGTTTAAGTGTTGTCCCAAATAGCTCTTTGTACAAGGAGAGACCCATTCAGTAACACTGACTAGAGGAAGAATCAGAAATGTAGTATCACGCACTTTTGTCTTTCAGATGGCAACCTCTATACTAAGACATTAAAGAGGTGCCAATTTCTTGCACAACAAGAAACAGAATATGTCTGTAAAAACAAGAAATCATGAAAAAATTTACAGTCAGGGGAAAGTACAAGGAAAAGCAGCGAGGAAATGAATACAAAGTCCCAGCAAAGCTGACAGAAAGAAATAAGAAGGTTCAACTAGACAGAAAATTGACCATACGAGCACTTTTTCGCATTCCATATGTATTTCCATCAGTGGCTTCCATTTAAAATGTTCTCAGTCTTCATTAAAAACCAGATTTTCCTGTCTGATGGACATGAAAGCTCAATTTCACATCTGCAAATTAACTATGTTCTTTCTGCTTCATCCATCAACTATTATGTGCAACGTTATTGCTGGAATTGTATCTTAGCTTACAATTTGATGATTATGGTACATCAGGGAGAAGAGAATGCACCTTGCTCTGCCACAGCTACATTTTATTGACTCCACAGCACTGAATGGGGAAATTTCTTTTTGTCAGCAAACTAAGCAGGTCTGACTTGAAGGATTTAAAGGGCACAGATCTGGCTTCAGTGATCAGCTACTGTTTGCAGCGACAGTGGGATGGCAAAAAGTACCTGCCTATTCTAGGAAGCTACTGAAACTATTTAGTAGCAGAAGCAGAAATGTTTGTGCCAGAAACATTAAGGAATGGCAAAGTAGCAGACTTTTACCAGCTCTTTCTCTGGGAAAAATGTGCTTCTTCATGAATGGGAAGACTTTTCACACTCACCACCAACCCACCACAGCATTTCCAGCCTGTTATTCATCACTAACAACATGAAATAATCCCTCCAGTGGTTCCCACTGACTTTCAGGTCTTGTGTGAGATAAGATCAGTCCTCCCCAGGAAAGTCTATAGCCTTCTAGTTTAGGCCTTCAAATACCAGAGCTATGAAAAAGAAAATGAAGCAAGGTCTTTCAGTTTGCTCTCTCCCAAATTCACAGAGGCATCTAGCAAGGTCTTTCTTCCTCCAGACTCCTCAATATCTTCTTTGACTCTGAAAACTGGGTTTCTGTTGCCTGAGAAACTGGTGAAGTCCCATTAAAAGTAAATCTCCCTTGTTCTGCAAAGAGAAAACTATTGAAATAATTTCTCACTGAACAGAAAAGCCACAAGTCCAAGATGCCAGAGATAGATGGATTGATCAAAAAGACAATGAAGTCTTTCCATTAACTTCAAAAGATTTTGGTCTTAAAACATTAATCAGCACGTTTAAGAACTGTAGGTCATGTAGAGAGGTTTTCTGCTAGAAAAACAGAGGCAAAAATACAATCTTGACATTTCCACTAGACCAGAAAAACTATGGGGATGTACTTACAGCCACACCACAGTTACTAGATTATAATAACCAGTTTTATATTTAAATAGAGCCAGTTGATGACAAAGTAAATAAGGAATAACCAGCATTTTGTTCATCACTATGTTGGTTTTTTGGTTGGTTGTTACCGTGAGTGATGGCAAACATATATTTATGTTTTCATTTTAGAAATAAATGCTGTGCCTGTAATAAGCACAGATCCATATGTTTTTCTCTGTGGAATTATTAGCCCATGTATTTTTATATGGCATTCTTTATGTATCAAGATATTAATAGAAGATTTAAAATGACAAAGACAATGGAGACCTTTCTATCACAGGTTTTGAGGTTTTTTTATAGCATGCTAAAATAATTTATATCCAATAACTGTATTTATATATCCTTGATGTTGTTTGCTTTGTTTGCTGCATAGAAAAATTAGTTATATGTCTACCATTCTTTCATCTAGATCATCTAGATCATCCTCCTGATTAATGTTGATTTGCATGTGACTATGGGAGATTAGTCAATTATGTATTTTTTTCTCTTGTTCCTCCTACAGTTCTCTTAAGTTTTTCTTCCTGATTTATACAAACCAGTTCACTGACCCATCTTTCTGAGACAGTCCAGGGAAGCATGAATTATTTTGCTTACTTGTATTATAATGCCAAATTCTTCGCAGCTGCAAATCATTACTTCTCATCATTTTACTTACCTATGCTTCTCCTTCTTTGTGGTGTTCCACTAAATGAAAATGATCATTATGTTGATCCTTGCAAAATGACTGAAGTAATTATTCTTCATTTGTGTTTGCATTACCTGCTAACTCTGGGATTCTTTCATCTCATGAAGCTAATCTTCTTCCCTTATCCAAATAAGCTGAACTTTTCAGTGGTTGCTGCAGTTGACCAGTATTTGGCCCAGAACTGGCACCAAACGTACTGTGGGTCTGATGGACACAGAGCCTTCTCAGTGCCACCAAACCCTCAGATCTTGCAAGGAATCGCCAGCCCTGAAAACGCCCCTGGGCATATACATGCAAAGATATGTTGGCTGACTAGAAAAGCTTTCAAATGTCTGGTCTGTGTTTTAGAATGTGCTATGGATAAAGCTTCTTATAATCACTAGCAGTTACGTTCCTGCCTCCCTCTCTACAGTTAACTTTTAATCTAATTGTGCTAGACCACTACTTGAAATAATTAAATGTCCTCCTTTCCTGAGTGAGTTTGGCCTGTAACCAAATAGTACTTTTCTGAAAGTGAATATTTAGCCGTCACTATCCCCAAGAACAGAAGCGATACTTAAATATCGGTAATTTCCTGTCTCCCAGCTTCTAGTCACCCCTTTTAAGTCCACCAACTTCCTCCCTCTATTATAATATGATTTTGCCTACACTTGCTCAGGTTCTTGTGTTTCTCATCTCCGGGACAGACTCCATCTGCCCCTGGAGCTTTGCTAGACTTTAGACATTCTAATATCCGGATCATCTGTTCAGGAATGCTCTTGATTTCCCTCAGCATTTCTTCTTCCTCTCATAGGAAATTTACATCCATTTCCAGCATCTGTCACCCACTCTCTTATGAATGTTAAGGCAAATCATTAATTTAACGTCTAGAAGTTCTGTCCATTAATTATGCTAGTTTCTTACTCCTGCTACCTTTATGGACTTCTCATGCAAAGTACTTTAATATTAATTCACAAAACAGCTCAGCGTGTCTTCTCCTCTGTTGACTCTTTCTATAGGCTTAGGCTTCCCACAAAGAACACGTTTGCCATCTTCTTTTATAAAAGCTAAAAAAAGAAACCTATTGTACCTATTGTGTGCACTAGTTTTTCCCAAATCTCCTGTTAACTACCTGGTCTCAACTATAGCATGTAGTAACTGCCTTGATCATCTGTATTAAACCCCAGATTTTCAGGGAACCTAACCCTTTTTTTGCAAGCATTTTGATAGAGCCAGTCTGGCAACAGAATTTTTTAATGGTAAGGATTACTTAAAATTCAAACTAACCAGCTGAAACTTTTGAAAAAAAATTAATGGGATGGCATAAGTGACAGAAGTGAGCTACTGTCACTGTGACTACTCACGCTGTATTTCTGTATGCACGCGCATGCATTTGTATGCACAGGTATTATTTTTAACGTCTTTTATTGCCCTCATTCAGACAAAAGATTCTTAGTTTTCCATATTAGGAAAGAGGGACAGTCTCCACCACTGACACAACTTTGTCTAGACACCAGCCAGTGCTTCTCTTCTATAAACTTGCCTCACATTCCTCTGGAAATTGAGAACACAGATTCTCCTTTGGAAACAAGTCAATGTCCTACGTGACAAACTCCAGTCTAAATTTTGTATGTGTTTCTACGTAGCATCTTTAATGAATGCCCATTCATATTCACCCACGCAGCCAAAGGTCTTGTCCAAGCTGGCATAATCCACCTCAAATCTCCACCATCACAACATCTGTTCCTCTGGTGATCTCTGATCCCCTCACACAAAAACCAACAGAACAAAAGTGTCAGCCTCTTTGACCAATGTTAAAGAAACCGATATAAGCTATTTGTCTTCATCTTCCAATTCCTTCTCATTTTTATGCTACCTATCATCTCCAGTGAGCTCTGTCTCCAGTTAGATGATAACGTTGGCTTCCATCACCCATTTGTCAGATATTTTTAAACAAGCTCCTCTGTGATTTTTTTCCAAGCATCTGCCATACAACCTCATTATCTTCCTTCAAATCCCTCATTAAAACTCTCTTGCTGTGATGCCTACAAAAAAACATGAGAAAATATTTAACTAATAATGCACGGAGCTGCTTTCCCTCATACTGACCAACATTGCCTCATTGTTTCCTTGTGCTCCTTTAGCTGTCTGGATCCATGTGTTGTCTCTTATCTTTTATTTGAATCACAGCCTCCCCATGTGGTCCTGGTTTATGACTTAGAGCTCTCTGGTGCCAATAATATAAATAATAAGCAGAAGAAAAGGCTTCTCCTTCTCATTATACTTTGCTAGCTCCTGAAAACATGTTCACACTTCCCTTTTTGTGTTAGATTCTAGCAAGTAATTATAGAAAGCACTATAATATAATCTCCAAGTACGCTCTCCCTTGGGGGGAAAAGGGAACACACAAGAGGAGGGACCAATTCATCCAGTATTCAGAAAAAAGATATTTGAAAAGAAGAACTATGGGAAGAGGAAAAAGCTCATGTTTCAGCATGTTTTTATCCATAGAGGACAGAGAAGTTCAACTCTATTTTCTTGCTACCCTTTTCCTACCCCTTATGACAGAACAAATAGGATTCTCCTTGAGGGAAGGATGAGGTCTTTCCTGTGGATTAGCAACTTCCTTTCTTCTTTCCTTGACTGCAGCTGCTTGCTGGGTATGCCTCAAGACCTTCTGCTTTTGAAGGTACACACCACTGCTCTGGCACTTCTCATGGAAAGGGAAGTGTTTTCCCTCACGAAGGGAAAGAATTATTTTTTTTTCCCATTGATGATGGAGAACAGAATGAAAAGCAAATGTTTTTTCTCATCACACATTTTAGAGCTTCCCAGCTCAGCATTATTTCCATGCTCAGATCTTAAAGTTATTTGTAATCCTCCAAGGCAGCTCTGCAGTCGCATTAAAAGGAGCCCTTCCTATGAATGAACCTCCTCTGCACGGACCTCAGAGTGACGCTGAAGGCTGTGTTCCTAGTTTGGCTTTTAAGCCCTCGACATACATAATATGACCTTAGCCACTCTATTTTTCCTTTTACACTTTGTCTCTTTCTGTCCTTTTTACCAGATTAATCTAACACTCACGCATTGCAAACAACCCCTGTTTACAAGGAGAGTAGTTATTTCTCTGGTCTGACACTCAATCTACACAGAGATGTAGAAATCACTTCAGACAGAAGTACAATTCATTAACGTGTTCAGCTAATAATGGTCTATCACCTGGAGAAGAACTTTGGCACCCTTCTAATAAGAGATACACCTATGAGAAAAACATTTAAATTTATACATCTATCAAATTATCCATGGAAATAATATCACTTTTGCATGCAAGCAGTCAGGTTTATCATTGATAAATTCTGTATAGACAAAAATATATGAAGTCACAGTCTTTGTGTTGCTCAAGTGAGAGAGGACTTTGGGAAAACTAAATACTAAATTTCTCCTCTGTGTTTCCATTTCGTAAACAAAGAACACTAATAACACAAGCTGACAAATCATATTAGTTATGTTCATGAAAGACTAAACTCTGCGTCCTCCCTTTTAATCAATCTGAGTTATGGGAAAATGGTTTAATTATGAGAATTCCAGCAGTCACAGAGATTTCGGAGTTCATTAATCCCATAGCACATCCACGGGGGGGATGCCTGGGACTGCAGCTCAAGCACTAGGCAGAGACAGAGGGTTTTCCATCACAGAAGCAGTTTGGAGACAACATCAAGCAGGTGGAAGCTTCAGCTCTTCAAGAAACCTTTCAGAACAGTGAGTGTGGAGTGAGTTTGTGCTCGGAGGGGAGTGAGGCAACTCCATGCATAATCGCTCTCCACAAAGACAGAAAATGCAAATGTATCATCTCCCCACCTTTGATTTCATGTTGACAACACTGTGTCAAGCCTGATCAATCAGTCTTCCTTTAATTGTAAATTGTTATCTCAAGAGAAATTCAACCCTTTGCAGCTTTCACATCAGAAACATATTGGAAAAATAATAATGAATAACGCAGCCTATCAGAAAGCTCTGTTTCCTGTAGGCAACTCTTTCCTTAGTCTAAGGAAACAGAAAGCTCCGTTTCCTTACTAGTAGCTTCACAAATCTGAGGATACACGATATTCAAGAATGGACTTTTACTCCATGCATGTATACAAAAGGGTTCATGTGTTATAAACACAGCAGAAACTCAGCTTTAACAACTCACAGTGTAAGGACTTTCTTTTCCCACAAATCTAGCAAGTTTTTTGACTTAGTCCATGTCGTTTCAGAAAGCTACCCAAAGCGAACAGTTCTATCTTCAAATGTTGAGCCACTTGCAGAAGAAACTCAAATGCTCTTGGGAAAAAGAAAAAAATATAAAAGAAGAAAAAAATAAACCAGTACCACCAAATAATAATCTTCTAGAATATCCCTTAACTATTACTGATTTTTTTCAGGGGGTTTTGATCACTTTCTTAATATCGCTTTCAATGTGTCTCATATCAATATCAATTTCAATCTCTCTCCAAATTCAAGCAGACATCTTCACCAGGAAATGTGTTCTGATCTAGCAAGAAATGACCTTGCAAAACAGCATGAAGGGTAACTGGTAACTTAAGTGAGCTGAAGAAATGTAAAGTAATAACAGATTAAGTTATTAGACCTTTTTTTCAAATTATTTGCGTAATAATAAAAAAAAAAAAAAAAGAAACAGGAAATCCACAAAACCCTTCATCAAAAAAGGAAAAGCAATAACATGATCATGTAACAAATGAAGTTAAGGAGGAGAATCAATTACCTGATCTACAGTCTATGGATCCAATTTAAAGTTATGCACCATTTACGAAGATCTTTTGAATAATTCGCTCAGGGGAAAAAAGTTCAGAAAGTGCTGTCCAATAAAGCACAAAGCTTTACAGTTCATTTAAGCTATGTATCTTTATGCACAAGTGGCCATATCTCCATTATGCATCCAAGGGTGCACAATCACAAAACAAGGTGGACTGTGACAGAAAGGGACATGACCTGTTCCAGTACACAAAATATATGCATTGCCACTGCTCATTTAGTTGAGGAAAAGTAAAATAGGTATAAAATGTCAAGCTCCCTGATGTACCCTTAACTTAAAATAAATGTTCAGTACCTTTGAGGGTTTTCTTCTGAGCTTTACTGCGATAGAAATAAAGGATGAAGAGGAGAAGAAATGTAACCACTTAAAGAGTTTTCCCTAGACAAGGTATTTATGCTAAACCTGATACACTCAATTTGCAGGTTTTGTGGCCCCACATTGTTTACAAACATCTGCCACTGAGCTGCAAGGTAACATAAATCATCACCCATACAGGATTTTGATTACTTAGATTTTGATGGAAGTGATAGGTAGCAAACCTGAAGATAATTAGACAATATAAATCCACTGGGATATTTTAATAAATTGGACAAAAGCAACTGAAGAGATTTTCTAAAGCCTAAGTGAAAATATAAATTTTATGAACAAAGAGTTGCCAGAATCTTACACTACGCACCCGGAACCACTAGAGGTAGCGAGGAGACTGAATCAGCTGAGAAATCCCACCACCATAGCATCTTTAGGAATTTTCAAGGAAAAGGATATTTCAAGGAAAAACATAGTAATACTGTCTTGTATATTTGGCAATGGCCTAAGCTCTGCCAGGACATATTTCTCCAATCTGCTGTCTACTTTTCTAAAGAAATGTTGATAAATAGTACTCAGTTCACAGAAGAGCCTTGAGCGTGCTTAGCAGATCAGAAGATGTGTTCATAGCTTAATACTCCAAGAGCTACATATTTTTACACAAGATTAGGAATTATTTGATCTACAGCTTAAAAGAATGATATAGGAAACAGAAATTTCATAATGGCCTCTTTGATCTACAACAGAGCACAATTTTAAGAAGACATCCCAAAAAACTTCAGAAAAAAACGCAGATAATAATATGAATAAAAGCCATCAGCTTTGGAAAATTAGGAATTAGAAAAGTGGTACATCTGATCTTACATAGTCCAAAAGCTCTCCAAACTATTATAGCACAACCAAAGCAGAGTTACGCGCACGCCACAGCCTTCTCAGAGATAAAATACAGAGAAACACAGAAGAATCTAAATTCAAAATGGAAAACAGACTGCACAAAATAGGAACAGTTAAATATGTTACCAACAAAAATACCTTTGAAGCCATTAGTGGACAAACACGCAATTAGGATTGAAAGGAGACAGCTCAGTAGTGGCTTTACCAGTTATGATGGGCTGACCCTGACTGGATACCAGGTGCCCATCAAAGCTGTTCTACCCCTCCCCTCCTCAGCTCAGGAGAGAAAATATACCAAAAGGCTCATGGGTTGGGATAAGGACAGGCAGATCACTCAGCAATTACTATCAGGGGCAAAACAGACCCAACTTGGCAGAATATTAAGTTAATTTATTACCAATCTAATCAGAGTAGGGTAATGAGAAATATGAACTAAATCTTAAAATACCTTCCATCCACCCTTCCCTTCTTCCCCACCTCAATTTCACTCCTGATTTCTCTACTTCCTCCCCCAAGTGCTGCAGAAGGATGGGGAATGGAGGTTGTGGTCAGTTCATCACATACTGTTTCTGTCGCTGCTTCTTCCTCCTCAGGGAGAGGACTCTTCACATTCTTCCCCTGCTCCAGCATGGGGTCCCTCCCACAGGAGACAGTTCTCCACGAACTTCTCCAATGTGGGTCCTTCCATGGGGTGTAGCCATTCAGGAACAGACTAATCAGTGTGGGTCCTGCCAGAAGCCTGCTCCAGCACAGGCTCTCCATGGGGTCACAGCCTCCTCCAGGCATCCACCTACTCTGGTGTGGGGTCCTCCACGGGCTGCAGGCTGATATCTGCTTCACCATGGACCTCCATGGTGGGCTGTAGGGAAACAACCTGCCTCACCATGGTCTTCACCATAGGCTGCAGGGGATCCTCTGCTCCAGTGTCTGCAGCACCTCCTCCCCCTCCTTCTTCATTTTTTATAGTGTGCAGTGGCATTAGAAATTTTCCTTCCCAAAATTTTCTTACAAAGCTATTTCATACCTTTCCTTTAAGCATCAGGCCTTGAAAGGTCAGAGAGGGGAGGGTTATTCCATGAGAAGTATTCCCCTATTGAAAAGTGGGTGTTTACATCCATCATTGATTTTCTGTAGGAGTTCATTAAAGTGTAGATTTGTTGTTCAATTTTACTGACACTCCTCCCCACTTTACATAAGGGCATTTGGTGCACGAGGTGAAATATATTACTATTCCATGGTTCCTTTGGAGGAGGTACTTGCTTATGGTGTGATGGAAAGCATTGGCAAATCAGACATTTTTTCCTCAGGCAAGATGGGGTCCATTCAGAAGATTATAGCAGGTACAGAATTTGCTTCTGATGATGGAGTTTAGAGAGGCTGAGACTGTGCAAGCGTTTTACAAGGGTATCAATGCATGAAGGAAAGAATAACAATAATAAGAAAGTCTGTTAAAAGATAAAAATAAAAATCATTTTACTACAAGGAATGTAACCAAATAAATATGGCAGGAGAACTCAGACAAGCTCCATGAAGAGAATGAAAAGGCTAACAACAAATAGCCAGTTTCTAGGCAGCTGAGACAAATTCTGAAGAGATTCAAGAGGCAATCAGAACTCTTAGGAATAACAAGCACCAGGTGTTGATAGCATTGCTGCTGAAATGTTAAAAACAAGAAGCTATAATCTTGAAGACCTCATCCAATAATTTGTTTGATACGGAGGTCTGTGAAAATATGAAAGGAACTGAAGAAAGCAGGCATATTTCTAATTTCAAAAAGGAAGACATAATGTGAAGAGACAGTCTGCTTTCTCTACTTATTATGATTCATGGAAACCTAGTTTTAAGACTTTTGTATAGATCTTGCCCTTACAAGAGGCAACAAACAATAGGAGAATGCAAATGTTTCCAGGCATATATAAGGTTTCATAAATCTCATCTGTATGTATCAGACATTTTCAATGCTTCAGTGACAAAGAAAAATTGTAGTATGATCAGCATACATATTTTAAATAGATTTTAAGAACTGTGTGATAGCATTTTCCAACATGGTCTTTGTACTGCAGTGAAAGAGCTGCCTAATAAAATTATTAGGGCAGTACAATTGCATGCTATATGATTGAAAGGTAGACTATAGCAGGGGAAATTCCTCTGGGATTTGCCAGCACTATGGAATTCTGAAAGGCAAAACTATGTGTGGAAAAGGTCTGGCAGGAACCTGTAGGAAGTTTATGAAGAAGGTAGGTAGAAAAGAAAAACTTAAATGTCAAGCAAATGCAATAGCAAAACATTCAATCAGAATTCTGGGAAGACATTCCCAGTCACAAATCTCTTGGAAAACCATTCTTTGACTACTATAATGATGTAAAATGCTGACCAAGGAGGAGGCAGAAAAATATGGCAAGCACTGCTAAGTATCTTTAATGTCAAGGCGATGAAAGAGGAGAAATGAGAATCTGAGCTTGATTCATCACAGTGATATTCCAGTTAGAACAGTTGGCCTTCACTGAAATTGATAGTTTCATGGGTGTAATTTCAATAGTGAGTCAGGCTGAGTACAAACTCAGTGGTGAGTTGTGTTTATTCATTGAGCTGGAGCTTCCTTTGTTCTGGGTGTTATTTATGGCCTGCCCTTGGAGTCATACCTTGTTTGAGGTATGTTTCTGAATTATTGTCAGACTTGACTTGATACTCTACTTCATTACATTAAAATTTTGCTGATGGCTAATTTTAATATTCATATGCATGATGCAACTGTAATTTGTCTTTATTCTGTTTTGATTTAATTAAAGTTCCTTACCTGAATCATTTTTGCCTCCCTTTTTGCTTTCAATGACCATTTTATGCCCCTCTTCTTTATCTCATAATTATCGCTCTAGGCAGTTGTTAGATCCAGTTAGATTGAGTTCTTTTGTTACTAGTTTTGATTTGACAAGTCATATTGTTATTTCAAAATCAGCAGAAGAAGCACCTGATACTCTTATTGGAGATTAGCATATCTTGCTACAGATAATTTCTTATTCTTGTTTCTTTTTAATAAACAACTTCTAATAGGAGGAAAAGTACAAATTAGCATCTCTGAGCCAAAAGAAGGGTAAATAGGTCATTGATCTTGATGAAGATCACATGTAGAAATCAGGGCTATCATGTAGCATTTCATTATTATGAGATTTTCTTCAAGAGGCAAAGTTTGCCCCTGCTGTCCTTTTACAGAACATCAATACATTTAATCAAGAAAAATTAGCTTAAGATTGTGTCATTTATCTAGGGCTATATAATGATCTTTACCAATGTTTCCTGAATACAGTGTCATAACTGAGAGATCTCTGTGCTGGTTCTTTTATTTACTTGCTATTTTTCCCTACCTTAATGTCTGGCTCCTGTGTTATGAAAATTACAACTGAATGTTACAGCTGAGGAACAACTGAGATGCCTTTTGAAATAACAGAAATGAACTCAGCTCCTTCTAGGCCTTTTTTAGAACAAACACCGAATGTATTGATCAATTTACAGAATGCCATAAAATTCAATACATCTAGTCTTTGTTGAGCCAAGAGGGAAAAAAATTGCAAAGATCAGAACACGATTGTGTACCAGTAAGATTTTTCTAATCATTCAGCATTCAAATCAGGAATTGCTCAATTAAATCTCTTACTTTAAAATTATGCATTTTTCTGAAATAATGTTTTAAATGTACATCTGAAAACATGACTATATTACATAGAAAAAATCAATGGCACCTAAAAAAGTACAGTGCCATTTATGAACAAAAATTAAAAATATTTCTTGGGAGAATCAATTCAATTAAAACAAGGAACTCTATTTAAACTCTGTTTAAATGAGCTATTCCCAAATAAAAAAAAAAAAATAAAAAAAAGGAGTGACTTACAGGGTACTTGTTCAAAGTGCCAGACTACAGTGATGATGCTAAGACAAAAGGAATCAAATGTTCTAAATAAAATCTTTCCGTTCCTCTGCTCATCCAAGATTTGGTATGTTTCAATTTAAAGAGCAAACATTTCCCTCTACCCAAAGCCTAGAAATTCAAAGGTATATTTCAAGTCTATAAATACGCACAACATGAAATTATGCAGGTATATTGTTACATTACCTAAACAAATAACACCATCACTGCACTATTATTCAAATCTGAATTTTATGAAAGACTATCTAGTCAGCATCTGAGCCTCACTGAGCACTTGAATTAGGAAAAAAAACCAACAAAGAAACACACTGATACTGCAGTATATGTAAAATCCTTACAAGAACCTTTATGACACCACATTCCATTGTTTCCACGTGATCACTATGAAATTTCACTATATTGTCACTATATTGTGTTTAGGTAATAGATATTGTGCCAAAGGACACCTGCAGCTGAATTACAAAGAGAATTACTTGTCAGAGTTTGATTTTTGACATCACATTTAGATTCTGACTTCCTCTTAGTTTACTTCTTTGTTCCTTCTTTAGACCTATTTTGTACTCACTCATACCTCCACATCATAAGATCACATCACCTGGAGCTATGACTTCCCCAGAAGATATCTCATGAATACTTGCTTAATGGTGTACACACACCTGCGCATATGCAAACCAAATGAAATAAGTAAAATGCACAAACAATATTGTTTCTGAAGCAGTATTGCACCTGATGTCACACAAATACACCCAAGAATAAGTACCATCATTGGTTTGGTAACTACACATAACAGACTCTGCATTTAGGGAGACAGAGAAATTGAGAAAGGCTGCTCACCTGCTTTGGAAAGGTTCCAAACTTTAAGCTTGATTTAGCTTGTCATCAAAGTGTCATCTGAACTTCAGGGGAAAACCTCCTCCCCAGTTCCAAACTTTTTTGCTGACAAATAGAATGACACAGCAGCCTGTTCCCTCAACTTCGCAAACCACTGCAGGGTTTAGATGTCACAGAATCACAGAATGATACGGGGTTGGAAGGGACCTCTCCCAGTGGAGATCACCTAGTCCAACCCCTGAACTTCTTGGTGTGGTTGAGCGTGCCAAGGCAGCAGGGCCTGGACTCCTTTGAGCACAGGGTGTAATGTGTGACTATGGCTGCCACCAAGGACATTGGAGATCAAAAAATAAAAGATCATTTCCACATTCCCAGTAAACCATGTTTACAAACTGGTCCTTCTAGATTTTCACTAAAATAATGGAAAACTCACATCTGATTGGGTTTCACACCCCCTACAGATGAGTTTTTCCTCTGACGTGGTTTGGGGTTTGGACAGTGAGGGATTTCCAAGAGTTTAAATAGGGAATTGCTCAATATAATCTCTTCCTTTAAAAAAACAAGGGAAATGCATGCATAAATACCAAGAAAAAAAGAAAAAAACCAAAATATACTGAAGGCCTGACTTTTAATCATTTATAATGCCTTTTCAAACCCTGGAATGGAACACATTCAAGTTAACTATATAAAACTTAGCACTTCACTATGCAGTGGTCTATCAGGGCACAGCTCTTTGCTATTTCTAAATCTGATACAGAGTTGTAGCATGTCAAATATAACCGTGGGATAAGGTGATACAGATAGATATATAGTACTGGTTGCAACTATACCATTCTAACTGCACATTGTAAAAAACCCAAAATCCTCAGTGGATTTCATTTCATAATACCTCTGAGAAATACAAAGCGTTCTTACCTGGTTTTTACAGCTGGGAAGGAAGGTCCAAGTTTGTCAAGCTACTGAGGCATATAAGTATGTTCTAGCTTCCCAGAATTTTTAAATTTTCAAAAGTATCTGCGCACTGAGGTAGGAAGATGTGCATTCAGAAAGCAAAAGAAAATGAGCACCTGCACATCTGGTAATCCCACTGTACTGAAACGAACCTTTAAGCACAGGGAAAAAAAGTCTTTTGTCTTTTTAGTTCAAAGTCATTTGTTCAAGACTTCATGGAAGGAAATACTCACTAAAAAGATAGAAGATGAGATAACTTGTATGTCTGGTTGTTGTCCTTTCCCTGAGACATTTTTCTGTCACAGGATTTGCAAATGCACCGTTTGGATACAGAAAGGGATGCTCATTCAGGAACTGTGTAATCAGGAATATGGAGCTACCTGAAGCTTGCCAGATCTATCTGAAACACTACATGAGTGTCAAACAGATACATTAAGTGTTTAAACATAGCCATCTAGTGTCATTTGTGATACTCTATGTTATCCAAGATATCAGATAACCTAAGGCAACAAATATGACTCTATGTAAGTAAAGTTAGAGACAGGAATCTGTCTCAGGGCAACCACCTGGACAACAAGCTCCATTTATCCCACTCTGTCCTGACGATGCTCTTCATCCAACTAAATGGGCTACGAGTTTCCACTGAAGCATAAACATTTTGAAAAACATCATAAATAACCATGAGCTTATAGGACTTCCCATCCTGTTTCTGGAGATTCTTGTCTGTTCAAACGCTGTTTATCCTAATTTTTGTCTTGATCTCACAATTAAGTATGACAGACTGTATTTCCGTTCCCATCGAGAACTGCGGCACCACTACTCTGCTCCAGGGATTCAGTCACAGACCTGGTCCTCTCAGGAGCAGTTACAAGATGTTTTGGGTCAGGAACAGATGACAGTTACGGGTCTTTAGATTTAATACATAACAAATCAACAGTTCTGGGGGTTTTCCAAATCAGAAACTATGATTCTTCTTGAGAATTTGATCTGTGAAAAGGAGAAATTTATCTTGGAAATCCATTCAGTGCCAGCTTATGACATTATTTCAGCTGGAGAAATTCATTTTCTAATCTCCTGGATGCTGTCTCAATTGTATATCAGTTGTAAACAAATTCGTATCAGCTTGTGGCACCAGACAGACATGTACACTTCAACTTGCAACTACACGGTTTACTTGGTAGAAACAGTATCATGCATTTAAGGCCAAAAAAAAAAAAAATAGGCTGACATATTAACAATATTCTGAACATAAACCTGCCACAGAAGAGTTTGCCCAGAGAAGCTGTGGCTGCCCCATTCCTGTAGGGATTCAAGGCCAGATTGGATGGGGCTTTGAGCAACTTGGTCTGGTGGGAGGTGTCCCTGCCCAGGGCAGGGGGATTGGAACTAAAAGATCATTAAGGTCCCTTCCAACCCAAACCATTCTATGATTCTATAAGATTATCCTGACATCGTATTTAGAAAACAGAAATGTTCCATAAGAGACGTGGCTTGAGATATCTGTGAGATGAGGACCTGAGTAGGGCCTTGATGGCAGGTGTCAGATGTTGGTTATCACAAGGTGGGATGGGTTGGAAGCCAAAAGGGACAGGATAAGTAGAGGAGGAACCTGCTCCAGGGTGGCTTTGAAGAGACATACCTGATCACAGTTCTAGCTCTGCTGCTAACTTTGTGCCCTTAGGCAATTAATATTTTTTCTTTGCGGTTCTGTTTCCCTTCCTGTCTTCCCTTCCCTTCCCTATTTTAAAGCGTCTGCTGTTTAGGATAGCAGCTGTCCTTATACAGCTCCCAAAACAATGGGGCTCTGATCTCATGGGAGTCTTCTAGACACTCTTAGAATAGAAAAAATAAATAATCTTAATTTAGCAAATATTTATTGAGTTCTCTCAGGTATTATAACTAATTACTGCCATTTTTCCTTAAAGAAATAATCCATCACTCTGTTGATGATAAAAGAGCTTTTCAGACAGTGGATTTAAAATCTATCTATTCAGAGATATAATTTGTTCTTATTTCTTTCCTATCAGTTTATGCAAATTGTTTGCTTCCTTTTGGGACAACTCTAAACTCTCTAAATAGTGTGAACTAAACAAGTATTGAGCAGGCTCAGATTCTGTACAATATAAAAATGCAAAGAGATATTTTCTATTTCTAAAGACATTATGTACATACAGAGTCAACATTCCGCTTGTAAATCATTAATAAAAGAGCTGAACTACGCAGGATATGACTATCTAACCATCTAATATGACAATGATATATTAACAATAATGTTTCTGTTTCTTAACTTTGTGATGACACTCCAGAAATTCTATGTAATGTATTTATACCTAATCTGTCTTTTAGTAGCGTACCGTATAGCTTAATGCTTGGCAAAAGCCAACACTTTTGGTTGGCAAATGTACATTTTTAATATTAGTGGCTTATTTCAAATGGATCAGTTTGAAAGTTTAAATTCAAATATTCAAGGATTTATTTTCCAGTTAAATGAGACCTCAATGTCCACTCACAATAAAGAGCCAGAAATTTGAAAAGTTTGGCACCCCACGAGAGGTTTGCCTGCCCAGAGACAGTTTCCTTCAGGTAGTCAGGAAGGGCTTGCTCTCGTTATCCCTGGAAAGGATCCCATGAATTTCAGCAATTCTCATCACACACAGATGGCTAAAAAACTAGAAATTCTCCCTTCTGGTAGAAGTAATAGCTTAAGTAAATAAGTAGCAAAGTTTTATCTTATCTCTGCATATGTCAAACATAGGATGCAGCAATACAGAAACACAGAAACCAATCTTAATTTTCTACAAGTAGAACACTATGCAATGTGATTGAAAAGGAAACACTATAAATAAGTTCTTTCATTATTGATTTATTTGGAGATCTGAAATCCCATTCTACCTACATGCAGTAATTTCAAATAGGTATTATTCTGTTATTACACTGCTGGTGTGCCTGCTGCAATTGGAATGAAAATTTTTGCTGATTTTCATAATTAAAAATTCATGTAGTGTAAAGGTTTAAGGAAACGGCCTTTGCATAACACAGGTTGATGGCAATTCTAGTTGGAATTTTAAAATGTTATCAATCTTTTATAGACAGACCTATAATAGTCCCAGGTGGTAAACCAGACTATCCTTTGGAGGGATGCTAAAAAGAGAAAGCTATTGATAAAATAATTGAAGTAGTTCTTCATTAACCCTGGTCCACAGGTATCATTATTCTCAGGGATGATAACTGGATACTAATCTATCTAGTACCTATCTGTGCTGTCTAGACTTCAAACTCGGCGTGGCAGCTACTGTCTCTTAGTCTCTATGTACACAGCTCCTGGTACAACGTGGCCCTTAATCTCATTTGAAACCCCTGGGTACTTCTAAAAACAAAACCATATAGAACCAGTAACTGCATCAAAGCAATTCACGATACCTCCAGAGACAGGTTGCAGACAGACAGACCTGGGGAGCTCTTTCACTTCTCAAGTTCACATGGAGATGAAACCCCATAAACGTGCTGAAACCCCATCCAACCACTGGGAAAAGATCTGGTTCAGGCACATTTTGTCACCATTGAAGTTCACATGAAGAAGATTAAAGGGAGAAGAAAGGAAATAAAGAAAGAAAGTGGAGAGTGGAGAGACAGGTCAGTGAAGGTCTTTTCGTGTCCGAGGCTCTGGGCACTGCAAGGGTGGGATGGGGTCGTTCTTGGTAAACAAGTTCAAGCAACACCACCCCAAAATAAATGGGCCATAGCACTGCTCCTGCAACACTTTCTTTGGTTGCCTAAGATGTCTGACGGCCCAGACTTCTACACTTTAATCTCGCCTTAGGGAGAGGATGTTCTTACGCACACCCTCAGCATTAGTTTGGTTTCAGCTGATCAGTTTTTGAAGTAAGCTCAGAATCAAATTGCATCAATTTAACCAGTTCCACAACAGTGCTCCAATCTCCTGAACTCCTGTTGATTGCAGAGAGCCTGCAAGCGTCAAAACAGGACGTGGAGCTTCTAATTACCTTTGAGAATCTAAGCTGATTCCTCCAGATCAGTTTAGCATAGTACCCACACCCTTCCTCTGTTGATAAATCTGGTTTTTATCCTGTTCAACAATATAAATTAAAAGGATAGAGACAGGTTTGCACTTTCAGCCACAGGTTTTCAGTATCAGCATGACAATTACTTGTGCTTTTAATGCTGGGCCTGCTACAGTAAGTAAATCTGCAATTATGTCAATCTAATAAAAACTAGGACCAAAGGTCAGCAGATTTTCCATGACAATATTATTAAATGTTACTAAAGTTTTTATAGATGCAGCGTTCTTATGGATCCTTCCAATCAGTACAAAAAAAAAATTCAGTTTAACAGAGAAAATAACGGATAGCGGTAGATATATTCTTAATAGCCTAATAACCATTTTTAATTTGTATTGGACCTGTACACTATAAAAACTGTGTTTCTACAGTTACACAAAACTAGATTAATAGTAAAGAAACAGACAAACACACACCCCCCCCCCCCCCCCCCCCCCCAAAAAAACCCTACCATTTGAGCTTGAATTTTGCTCAAATGTCCTTTTTTTCTCTCATTTGTACAAAAGCTGTCACAAGATGGAATGCTTTCTTGACTGCAATGCTCAAAGGTACTCATTAAGTCTGGGAAAAAAACCAGTTCATCTGAAATCTGTACATAACCTTTGCCCACAACACTTCTGTGGTTCAGACCTATTTGGATAAGTTGTTTGACTGCTTGGCTGGTGGTTTTGTGATTGTGCTACTCTGTGTGTCAGGTTGGCTGTTTATTTAACACAAACCATAGTGCCTTAGTAGTCAAGCAGTTTGCAATCATTTTTTTGCTTTCAGAATATTTTTGAATTAAGGGAGCCTCGTTTATCCTATTGCACAGCTGGAGGATGGAGACACAGATGAGTCTGACTTGTGTTCAGTAAAGTCTTACAACTTAGTTTCTGCCACTGGGTGCAGAATCAGAACATCACTGGGAGCACCCAGGCTTGAGTAAAGGTGACAGAACTGCATCTAGATTTATTAAGCTTGAAACCTGGAACATAGACTTCCACAGTGTTTTAAAGGAAGAGAGAACCTTCCTTGTAACCTCGAGTAAACTGTTTCAAATAAGCATGTAAATCCCACTCACTAATACCCTTTCAGACCTGGCCTAATTGCGTCTTTATGCTCGTGTTCTGCAACAGATATTCTAGTTTTACTGTCAGCAAAAAATTCTCCTCTCCACCCTTGGAGCTGGCAGGATGTTGGTCAGAGACTGTGAGAAGCTACTGATGCAGGCATTTAATATTCTTATCTAGAGCAAAATACTTTCCCCAGTGTTCATGGTGCATCAGAGAAACAGATCCTCAGTTCTTGAGTCCTGATCCTATACCTTTGGCTGCGAAATCATCTTTCCTGATTGTTTCTAAGTCAGTTTGAAAGGCTGGTCTCAAGTGATGTCCAGCTGAATTCTGCAGAGGGCTTAATATTAAAGGAGCCTGTTCTAAGGTGCACTGAGAACACCAGGGAGGGAATTCTCATAAGATATCAGTGGCCTTGATATTGCAGAGCAAGACATTGCACACACAGCCTGCTTCCAGAATAAGAAAATAATTTCCAGATGCATGTGCTCCTTATACCTTTCAAGGCTGTAGAGTTAAAAAAAGAAAAAAAAAAAAAAAAAAAGCCCTACACATCACATCAACCTCTCTCATTTTATTAGGAGATTTGTAAACGTCTTGTTATAATTTCAATTTCCCATTCAGGTTGATTTATGGATTTCCACCCTTTGTTTATGGCTTTTTTAATGCTCCACTTTATAGAAGCCATGAATACATCAGGAGTTGCACCAAGGACTCCATATAAGTAGCTCGACATCAGCTGATAAAACAGCAGTCTGATTTAACAAGATTTTTTTCTGCAGGTCCTCTCAATCTGCTTTGTACCAATTACAGAAGGTAGGGTCAGAAAGAAGGCTTAACCTAGAATTTTTCGCAGAGATTTTAGCAATGCTGTGTTCAGAGCTGTTTTCCTGATCCCTATTATGTTGTTAGCCCAGCAGAGGGAAGAAACAGTTTAAAACATGTCACAGTAGGAGCTGTCTTCATATTAAGTGTTAGATCACCGATGGCAGATATGAAATATTCCAGCTTTGTTGTAGCGTTTGAAGGCTTCTACAGCATTGTTAGGTAAAGCAATGTGATTTTACTGTCTTTCTCTTTGTTTAGAAAAATAAAATAAAGATGAAGGCCTGCTTTGTTGGACTTTTGTTTTAATTGGGTCATAGTAGGTCACTCCTAAATCTCCAGGCAATCAACAAGGACTATTTTTACACAGATGCAAAGTGCTTTTATAAATATTCAAATATGATCTAATTAATTTCCCAAAAGCCAATGCCTTTTTCTGCCAGAGCACAGATTATCATAATTTTATCCTTCAAATTTCAGAAAGAAAAATCATAAAAATCCAAAACATTAAACCTTCAAATTATGAAGTTCTCTATAAGCATGATAACAAAGTTCACAGGGTTTTTAAGACAGAGGGACAACAATACCTTTAACTTTGCAAAACTTTGAGATGCAAACATCTGACGTTTTTTTCCCATAAACTGGTATGATTTTTATCAGGACCATTAAGAGAAGCTTATGATCTAATTTTAAAATTATTTAGGCTTCCACAACAAACCTTTTCTGGTTTTTAATGTTTTGATCTTCATGTTGAAAAATCTGCAGAATAATATATGTCACTATCTATGGGATAACAGTACGCGGACATATCAGCAACACAGACTAATTTCCCTATGCACAACAGATGCCAATTTTTATGTTTTGCTCCTGGTTAGTACAGAAGGGAAAAAAGCCAGCCCTGCATATGACAGCAAGCAATGTGGCTGCTGTCCTCAGCAGTAAATATACCTGGAATACAGAGAGAAGTGGCACTCAGCCTGAGCATCCATCACCATTTCGATAGTTTGAAGTGCATCTGGTCCTTTGGAGTATATTTGCTGCGATTACCCAGTTCAAGTCTTTTCCAACTATTGAATGTGTCATCAAATGACAGCAATGAAAATAACTGCAGCCATTATTATAGGGTTTAGGACTTTGCCATCTGTTGAATATTAGCCTTTGCCTTCCCCCAAACTGGCATCCTGTTGTGCCAAAATCCACATTAAGCAGTGTCACCAAACTACACTTGTTTACGTCGGTATAGCTCTTTTGTTTCCACACATGCCAAGGACTTGCTCAAAACAGAGTGTTAACAGTGGTGGAATTACTAAGAAAACAGATCCGACAGAATAAAGGCAGTTCAGGCAGTGACACCAAGACATCATGGAGTGTGGAGCTGGGAACTGCAGTCAATATTCACCAGTGCAAGATGCACACGCATGAAAAGCTAATTTGTTAAGCATATATTGAGATCTGGTAGTCTCAAATACAGATCCTAATAGATTTTATACTTTGCAATCAACATCTGTAAAGAGTCTGGTGCAAGCTAACGTAGGGAAATAGCATAATACCCTGCAGGACAATTTAATACTGCATTCATAGAGCTATCTTTATAAAATATCAATATTTGCTCTCATATACAACAAAGCATCAGAAGTGTCCCAGCATCTGAGCGCCAGAAATGACTGCCCAGATCTCAGACCATTAAAGTTTCTCTCATTTTCTGAAGACTCGAGTCCCTTTGAAGATAAAAAGAGCTAAAAATATTCTGATATCAGAAATTCCCCAAGCTTAGAGAGCTCATCAGTCACAAGACTGATGGAGCAGGCTGTATCGTGCACAGCAATATGTACATTCCCACTGCGCCTTCCATAAAAGAAATCATTCTAAACAAAATCTCCACTTATCCATTATCCCTTGTTACCTCACAGATGATTAAGATGGTTTTGTAAAATTCATACTTGCTAGCAAATGCTAGCTTTTAATGGTGAGCACTTCAAAGCCCGTATGTGACCATCAGTTTGAAAGGAAAAAAAAAAGTCAAGAAAAAGCTCTGCACTGAATAATTTCAACAGGAAATCCAGTCAGCAGAAAAGGGCTCTCTCAGATCTAACAAACCAACCACCAAAGATGTTGTGAGTACACATTGCCTGGGTTGGATTGACTAGGATGGGAAGGCAAGAGATAAAGTTTGTTGTACGAGATGAAAAGATCTTTGGGAACATCCATACTAATCATTTCCTGCACAATGTTACTCCTGGAATGTTCATCTGCATTACATTTATTTTCAGAGGTTATTATTTTGGAAAAGTTGTGACACTCTGGGTTCATTCTCCAGTCTGTAAAAACAAGCTGAATAGGGGACAACATCTCAACCTATAGTCTTCAGCCACGAAAGCCCTCTTAAGGGTGTCACAGTAGGGAATTTAACCAAAGAGCCAACACAGCCAAGTGTGAAGGAGGTTCTTACAAAATTCTTAATAGCTAAAGCTCTCCTATCTCACTTCTGAAGAGTCATGTGAGCCATAAACATATATAGGAAAAAAAATACCACTTACAAACACAAACAATACTAAGAAAAACAAACACAATTCCACAACTCATACTCAACTAATCAGTTATTTATTTATTAAATATTTATTAAAATAAATAAAGTTATTTATTAAAATAAAGTTGCAGTAGCTTAGAATTCATAAACTTACCAAGAAGCTATTATTAATTGAACTTACAAAGAAATGCAAAAGACTATGGTACCCTAGCAAACACTCTAAGCATTAAGCACTCCGTATTTTTCTTTCAGAAATAAAACAAAGCTTATTATTAGTGCTACAGTTTTCAGCTGGAGCGTGGAGGTTCCATGAGCTGCAACTGCTGCCCCTGATTTTGCAGGCTGCTGATGTAGCAGTATTTTACCTGCTCAGAGAGAAAAGAGGTTTAGAGCAACAGAAATCAGCTTCTGTAGATCTAATTTAGTTTGCTTAATTCAAAACTCCAGATGGCTCTCATGTCATCTTTATAACGCTGAGTTCTTAAGTTACATAAAGTGAGCAGCAGAGGAAGGATGCTTTACAACATGCGTGGAACCATGGCCAGGAGCCTCTTGGTTTTCTTCCTAATTCCTTCCCAGCTTGCCAATGCATCTGCACATTTCATTGATATTTTCCCTATTATCATTATCCAAGTTTTTAATTTTTAAAGTAGATGAAAGATATAGAAGATGGGAGAAAGAGTAGCTTGCTTCCTTCAGCCCCATCATTTTTGGAACACATGATGTGATTCCTCTGTTGGGAAGGTTATAAAACAAAACAAGAGATCATAGAAGATCCAGAAGAGCCAATACATTGAGGAATAAAGCGATCAGCAACCAATATGGTGAAGAACCATTTTCAGTTCCTTTTCATACTCTCCCCACATTAATGAACTAGGAGATAGTAGCTCCCTTGGGTTTCAGCTCTCTCTCCATCTATCTCACTGCTTTCAATCAGAAGTTCAACCACGGAGGAAAGAAATCTTCAATTAGGCTTACTGAAACGTTTACATTATTGTGCAAAATTTTGGCTTCGATAAATTGGTATGTTTTTTAAGACTCACCATTTCATCAAAACATGCCCGAGTGGTATAATTCTTCAGAATCAGCTGGATCAGAAAAAAACGGGATAAACTCAGACCCCGTAATGGAAGCAGAGCGACACACAACTCACACTTCACCATAGCTCTGCGGGAATGTAATCAGGCTAAGTGCTGTAAAATGTAGCTGCAATTATTTGTAGATGAAAAATTCCAGCTAGAGTTATTTCTTGAATCAAAATTGAGGATGAAGAATTAGAGGTCACTCTGTTAAACATTTTAGCATAATGTTTGTCAAGGTTGTCTTGCTCAGGTTTTTTAGTTGCTTTTATAGGATAGAGTAAAAATAAATTCTAACATTCTGCACAAAACTTCTTTATATTCTATTGCAAAGTCATGGACAACTCAAAATGCTGCCAAACAAAATAATGCTACGGGGCATCTTCACCAATAAAAGCTCAGCTGGATGGAGAACCTTCACTGAGATCTCCACCAGAGCACAGAATTACAAAGATTGGAGAAATGGCCACCCAAATGTGCAATGGGCAGTCTGCTGTGATTTCTAAGGATACTGAATTGGACCAAATTAGAGAAAATTATAAATTCAGACTATTTAGCCATCTGCAGAGTCAAAATGCAAAGTACTAGATTACACAAAAAGTCTAATAGTTTCATTAGACTTTGAAGCCAATTTCCCCCATCCATCTGAGAATAACCTGGAGACAAAAGCCTTTATTTCATGTGGAAGGACACTAGGCTGTATCATCCATGGCTCTAAGTACAGAGAGCATGTTAGGTGAAGGGGGAACGTGATAGAAGGTACAGAGATAACAGATGTCAACTAGAGGGAAGTCTGTCTGGGGAATACACAGGAAGGGGAAAAAAAAGGCTATTTATACTGCTAGTCTGAAGAGGTGCATATTCTGTGTTTTCAGGAGTTCTGCATAAACATATATGCAAAATTCAGCTTAGTGTTTGCTTCAGCTCTCTCAGTTGGCTCCTAGATATAAGACTAATCCCCCAGGACAGACACCAACTTTCTGAAGACCACAAAATAGCTCCTGTTAACTGAGCCTGATTGACACCCAGACCCTCACTCTGATCTGATATTGAATTTATGTTTCTTCATTTCACACAAAAAAGCTTAAATACTGGTTTCACTATTAGTCCTTGAAACAGAATCAACGCTTCCATCAAAAGAACTACTGTGATCCCCACCTGTTAAAAGTTAGGCAAAAGCCTACAAAATAGGCTGCGTCCAACAAACAGGACTATGTGACAGGCAAAAGTCTGAAAACCATATTAGCACAAATTCAATGGCCATGAGAGGTGACGTGAAACCAGATGTGCCTGCAACAGTCGCAAAAATCATCCTGCAGCAATTAGTAAATGCAGAGATATTCTAAAAAATATAGAAATATGTTGCTTGCTTAACTCTGTGAGAGATCTTGAGGCCCTAATAGACACAGTGAATCGATGGATACATCTATAGAATCATGAAGTATGGGAGCTATTCATTATGATGGAGCATTCTCTAAAGTGAAATTAAGAGAACAGGAGTGAGACATTAAGAAAGGGCTGGCTAGTAGATTGACACATGCCATTGTGCTGTATTAGATCAATTAAACCATCCAGATAGTCCTTGGAGGATAAATGGGTAGCAGCTCAAAGAAAATATCTGTACAATCTGATGAAGACATTGAAATAGCAATTCATCATTGCCCTCACTGTGAATGGCAATGAAGCCACTGAGCAAATGACAGATGTTCTATACAAAGTCAGCCATTGTAGAGGAATGCAAGAGATAAGACCCTTTAACTCTTTCCAGTAATGACTGAAAAACTATCAAGCCAAAATTCCTGTTCTTAGGAGAGGCCAGTCTGCTCTGCCAAACTGCCCTGACTGCACAGCCTTACCACAAACAGACTATAAATGATGTTACTTTTTACCAGCAACAAACCCTGTAGTAATTACTTACTACAAGACATCTTTTGGTTAAAGAGGAATGTATACAAGCACAAGAACCACAGGACCACTGGAAGTGACTGGAAAGAATGAGGAACGTGACTCACATGCACCAGCTTAATTAAAAACGTTGTTAGAAAAAAGTTTGCAGAAGTGAAATTAGTCTTAGGTTCACACTCATTCTACAAGTGACTCTCAAAGAGACGTTAAACCCCCCCGATGCCTGCAGAACCACTCATGCATTGATCCTTTCCATCATGTCACATCTGCCCTTTTTTCTCCCCTAATTCTGTGAGTTGTGTGTCCCTTGAGAGTCAAGAAAGGATTCCGAGAGGATCACAAATTCTGAAGGGGTCGCTTCTTGATGGTCTAAGCCAATCTAAGATTGCTCTGCTGTCGAAAAGAACGAACCCCCTCCCCTTGGCTTCACATTGCAATTTCTCCTGTTTCATCAGCAGAACAGAGCCATGCAGCAAGTCACAGCCATTTACTGACCCAAAGGAAAAGTCTTTTTTTTTAGGAGGCTCAGTTTCCGCTGTAAGCCAACAAACAATCACACACTCACTAATTGCTAGCGCAACATCAAGTGAGGCTGGAGGGAAGGGCAGAACCTCCCTTTTCTTCATGCTGGTCATAGACCAGCAGAAACTGAACATAACTCTACTGCCCTAGAAGAAGCCCTGTTATTTAGCAGGAATTCAGTTGTCCCCAGAGCAGGGAAGTGAAAAGTTATTGTTAATTAGTAGCTGCAAGTGTTTAAACTAACCAGGGCACTTTTAAACACTTGTAATTCCTGGCAGAAGCTCAGATCCTCCAGGACCCAGTGTGCATTTACAACATCAGCCAATGATTAGAATTGATTGTCATTCCCCAACCTTGAGGAACTGAGCTGCTGCCAAACGCCCAGATCACACAAGTGCAGGGGAGCCCAAAACGGCCTCAAGAACTTCAGAAATCTTCAAATAAGGGTTCTTCCATCAGACAAGAACAGCTCTTCTTTCCAGGGACGAAGACCAAGAAGAGGTAGAAGTTGAGTGCTCCTGCAGACTGTAGAATATCAGCAATTTGCCATCTCCAAATAGTTCTGGCAAAAAGTGTTAATGGTTTGCATGTAAAGGTCTGTTGATGTCTCAGGAGTCAGTGCCACCTCATAGAAAAACTCAGCTGGCCTTCAGTAACAACCAAGAGTATTATGTAAGCTAGAGGCTATTGACCCTTGTGGCTGGAGAAGGTCCCTGTGAGCCACACACCACCTCTTCAATGGGAGGACAACCAACCTGGTCACAGTAATACATCCAACCTCTTTGCACAGCTATGGACTCAGGTTTTCCAGGTAAAATGGCAGGGCTTGAAGGAAAATGAGGATCGTGGGTATGGCAAGCAATTAGATCCTTGCACGTTTCATTGAAGATGGCAAAATCCCAGGTCTTGATTATGGAAACAATTGCTGGAAGTCAGGGAGAAAGTCAAACAAAATACGCAAAATCAGTGAATGCCTGTACACCCGGACTTGAACACCACCAAACCAAGCTGACAAAAGCCTTCAGTGCATTGGTGTTGGGATTTCCTAATTTATGCAAAACATCAGCATCTTCCAAAACAAACTCTTCTCCTTGCAGAAGAGCATGAAAATGTTTTCCCTTCCTTTAATTATCGTAGCAATTAAAAGGTGAAATACTGAAATTAACTAGAGAACATTTTGTGCTTTCTCTATTCCCAAATATTTCCTTGCTTCTCACTTGTTCATCTCTTTTTCAGGTAAGCTAATTCTTCAAAGCTACTCATCAGTAAAGATCCTTTTAAGTGCCAAGGTTTTCAAAATCTCATTTCCCAGAAACTTTATAGACATGCATTATAACACTGCCAATATCACCCCAGATGAGAATTTTGGTAAATATGGACCTTAGTTAATATTTAAATGGAGTGTTACACAGTGAAGGTGTTTATTTTAGCCTACAAATCAGTCTCAAACAGTTGGGACTTAGTAGAGAGGAGGGTTTTCTCTAGCCATGCCAGCAGCTGATGTTTCCATAGTCCAGATTTCTCCTAACTGTGCGTTGTGTTGTCAGAATAACAGTCTGACTGCAGTGTTGTCATCAACATGGAAGGCAAAAGGAGAGTCAGTTTGATATGCTACAGAGACAACCAATAGAAAAAAAAATTAATTTTGAAAAGTTGCATTTACTTAATTTACTCATTGGTTAAACACAAAATGATGGTGCTTTTTTTTCATTAACTGAACGCCTGATTTTTTTTAAATATGCTTAAGGAAGGTCTGTGTAGACTATTGCTAGTCTATTTATCTTTATCATACATAACAACAGTGACAATGTGAATTTCAGGATTTTCATTGTATTAAATCTCACTGCAGAAATTATTTGCTTTGGAGTCAGACCTTTTGGTGAATCAATCATCATTTCCATCATCCACCAGGGAGATTCAATCACCTTGCTGACCCTGGCTCTGTCCCTGTATCACACAACTACTGTTCTGCACCCTCAGCCAGGGTCCTTCCTTGAGCTCCAAACCGTTGGAGAATGAAGATGTGTTCTGGGAAAGCATCACTATACACTCGTTTTAAATATTTCTAGGCATCTGGTCACTCTCTCGATAGGCAGATGCTACGGAGCCGGATGTACCTTTAAATTTGACACAGGCTGAAATCTTATGATTCACACTAATATCTGCCCTCTGCAGCAACTTGCACTGCACCATAACTCAAAGATCACAAACGGAGTCTTTTCAGTACTAGAAGAAAATTAGTGAGGGTCCCAAGAGCAGCTGACCTGTGGTAGCAACTGTCAGTAGAGACACGAGGTGTAATGTCCTTAACCTATCCCAAATGCCACACCAGGAATTAATCTTAATTTTTTCACTAAAGTAGGACATTACCACAAGCTGAGGAGTTTCTAGGCAAAACTCCTTCTCAGCTTAGACCACTTTCATCTCACTATATTTACAGCTCGTTAGCAACTAAAAATGCTTTACTTTCAGAAGTGGAATGTATTTAATTCTGAAAACTATATATTAGTTCGTCTTTCTTTTGCAGAGCTATGAGACAATAGTGCAATTTTAATAAAATAAAAACAAAACCAAACAGGAATTGGAGAGTTCAGGCTCGAAAATGTGAGTAGACCTCCAGGGACAGATGTTGGGTCAGCCATGGCCAGGCTGAGCAGGAAAGAGAAAGATCGTCTGCTCCATGCAACCATGGAGACGTAGTGTGGGAACAGCATCTTCAGAGGTAAAATAGCAGCTGTGTTATCTGTGAGGGGAAGGCTCTCCCAGGTCCCCACTCTGAAGTACTATGGAGAATTTCTCCATAAAGTCTGCTTTCTTATACTTTACATTACTATAACCAAAACTTATTTTTATTTCTGTTAACTATTAGTTGACTTCAAATGTATTTTATAAATGAGAAGTTTCCGACAGTCAAAGCATCTATTTCCTTTATGGTCTGTTTTCATTTGCTACCAGATCTTCTTATGAAAACCCTCTTTCAAGACTTTCTTACATTCCTAATTTTGTAAATGTGAAAAGAAAAGCATGCACAGAATATTAATCAAGCCCTAATTCTGTCTTTAAGGTCAAACAGAATTTTTGAAGTTGATTTATCTGACAAAGGATTATGACTACAAGAATCATATCTGCATCTTAAAAGCAGATTTGAGAAATGCCAAATGATTCTAGTTCTAACTGCAAAACCAAGAGAAAACACCTTTGCACAGAACATTCCAGTTGTTTTCAATAATTTACTCAAGAATTAATTTTCCAGGATAGATAGTGAGTATACAATGAATATAACAGTTTCATCTGCATTTACATAAGTGCTGTGTTACGATAAATTATCTCACTTACCAGTCAGCAACATCTGAGAATCTAAAAAAGATTACCAGCAAAGAACAACAAAGGCAGTTTTCTATCTCTCCCTCAGCACAGCGTATGAAAACAACCACCTGCTTCACCTACTCGTGCCATTCAACAGCTTTAGCAGAGGCACATTAATATTTCACTATCTCTTTTGGGGTTCATTCTGGGAGAGGTTGGAATCCTGCATGGTTTTGCCCTGTGTTCTCTTACTCCAGATGTGCTGTTCTTTCACTTTGCATGATTGTATAGGATCAAACATTCACTTTGAGGGAAGGAGAAGTCAGCTCAATAAAGCAGAATATCACTGGATGGCTCATTCATCTTGCACTTGAAGTCCCCTGACAAACAATCAGTGTCCAATAACAACTGATACTTGGAATCAAGAGCACAGAACATTCTTTGTTGTCTACTGAGCCCTAGAGAAAGAGTTCCCCAAAATCCAGTGGCCAAACCTCACTTGAGAAATTGGACAACATTTGTACCTTGAGGTGTATTAGTGTGGGCTCTGGAGTCCACTTCTATCTTTGTTTCCTCATTGAAATGACTGTCCTGGGGAGCAAAGAGCAGACTTGTTTCTCTCCACCCTATTGATTAGGGAAGGGAGAAGTCGCGGCTGGTCCCGCTGCTGGCTACTTCTGGGGGAAAGATGCATTAGTACTAATGCACTAATCTCCTTTGGAAAGGAAACAGGAGATAAGAGCCTCCTCCCAAGGAGAAAACATTGAAAAGGTCATATTTTTATAGCAAACTGAAGAGCAAATATAAGCATAGAGGCAATTTTGTGCCAAATCCTATTTTGAGTGCTTCTTTTTTGTTTTCCTGAAGCAAAAATATCATCTGAGCTGATTTTTTTCATTTTTGTGCTCAGTCCACAGTTTACTACCTTTCATGATGAATAAAGTAAAATGTGGCTATTTTTCATGAAAAGCTGCTTTTTTGCACTTTAAATACAATGTCCTTGTCATTTTTTGCATACTGCTTAGTCCAAAAAGAGTTGTTTGGCAAGCTTCAGACGCTGTTTGTATATAGTCAAAGGGGAAGATTTCATACTTGACTGGGTTTGGAAGTAGCAGATAAGGAACAAATGCATTCACACATAAAAACAACATATTCAAGAACATAAGTCATGGCCACATCTATGGGAATATGAGGAACACGGTATTTATAACAATCCTGATTTAATGCTCCAATGCAAAGGGGCTACAAGTACGCAGAAGGTACGACAAAATCGAGGCTTTGGGTACTGATCTAGTTCTGTGAAGTCAAAGAAAGTCTCTGGGAATTGCATTAGGTACTAAACACAGAAAATGCATCCTGGCATCCTGGGAAGTGCTGAAATGTGTGTAACATAACAATTTCCCTGTCTTCCAAGCACTTCTGATCCAACCTTACCGTTACGCGAACGCAGATGTAGTTTGGTTACTGATGACACACTCGACTAGTTATTGAAACAACTCCAACACCATGCCATTTCCTTTAAAATATCAGACCACACATCACAATTTACTACTTTTGGGTTTTATATTTTTGCATTTTTAAAGGAAGGGATGTGATCTCACAAAAAAAAAAAAAAAAAAAAAAAAAGACAAGAAAGACCCCACCCTTTAAAATAATATTTTTGTGACATTAGGTTAAGAAATTAATTCTCAGCAAAACCTCAGGCAATTCAAAGTTACGATTCCTGTGGCAAAGGCAACAACCACCCGGCACATAGGCTGGAAAATAGCTGCCAAAGGAAGTGTTAGAAATTCTCAGCAAGGTAAAAGGGAACTAAGTTAAAATTCCTGGGAGAATCACTGCTCTGAATTCCTTGACTCCGCACAGATGCACTTTTTTGCATTTTGATACTACACTCTCACTACATTTGTAACACAGGAATATTTCATCACGAATGTAAAGCTGGGATTCTAATACCTTGTTCTTATGGAAAAGGCTTACCCAGAGCAGGAGCTGAGCCGTATTAATTTATTGTCATGATGAAGGGGATAGCGAGAATCAGAACTGACACTAACTCTTTCTATTTTCTCCACCACTTTTTGATTGCAATCATTGTGGTCTCCACGGATGTCATACCCATGGCAGGCGCACCAGCATTTGAAGCAGTTTACTGAGGCTGGAAAACAATTCTGATAAAAATGTGCTGCTGCCAGAACTTGGCATATTAGAGTGTCTGAAAAGATTGCCAAGGCTGGCATTTTGCCCGCGTTGCCCAGGGCCACAGAAGATTGACACAAACTAAAAATAGTTGAAAAGATCAAATGCGTTTGGGTTTATGAGGCACTTCTCTTTTGAAACACAACTTGCCTGTCAGACCACGAGCATCTAATATGACAAGGTGCTGACGACTTCAGGAATGGGGATCATATATGGGGATCATATGGGATTTGTATGGTTTGAAAGCACTCTATGGAACAGGACCTACAGTACATGTTGGTATGTAAAATATTATGTACCAGGTGGAATTTTAATAAGAGCCAAAGGGGTCAGAAAAGTAAATCTCAGTGGAAATCATAAAAATCATGATGGAGAAAACTAAAAACAGATAGGAGATTAGCATTTGAACAAGTATTAAGTGCTGTGGCCTTCCTATACCCACAGAAAATTCAAAACTCCAGACGCACAATCTGAGCAGTAGTACACAGCACACAATTCTCCTGGTTTTGCAAAAACCCTCAGATTTTTGAAAAGCTGAAATAAGGTTTGCCCTAAGTCTCGCAGAACCGTTTGGATGGATGCAGACAGACATACACCAAATTATTCGTTTCCTTTTGATTTTTTTTTTAAACATTTAACCTCTAGGATTTTTGTGCTGTTTTTCTGTAAGTCATCATGAACCAAAGTTGTACAGACAAAACCGCGTGCAGACTGCCTATCTCCAAACCAATCACAATGGCCTCATAAGTCAGATGTAACAGCCTCACAACCAAGATCAAACTCCTACAGAGATTTTTCAGAATATAAATATTACATTTCTAATTCATTATTCTAGGATATGAAGAGAAGATAAGCACGGGACAGCATTCTATTCAAAATTTTATAAATAGAAAACTATTTTCACCCCGAGTTCAAATGATTATTAATTGTGAACTGTTTACAAACTGTAGAAGTGAATGCAGTCTGGGAGAAGAAAGGACGTAGACTGCACATAGAATTCAGTAGGTTGGGCAATCTTCAGTGTTTACCATCTCTGCCAGCTTCTTGCACAGACCTCCACCTAAATTCCTTTGAACCAGAAGAATTTGGAATTTGCAAATTCATGTTGCATAATTGCAAAAACTCTGGGGGATTTTACGTTCCTTCTAGTGGATTTTCATAAAGCTGCCAAAAGCTCCTGTCAGATTTTGTACATACAGACGGTGTAATTGCTTCAAACTAAAATCAACAAATCTCCAGCACCTGAACGAACTAAAAGGATAGAAGAGCTTTCAGTGACTTCAGAGCAGTAGAACCAAGACCAAATTTCCTATCAATTCCTATTAGATTTTTACGTGTAATTAATACAAAATGAGGTCTGTAGACTACATAATCTGCCTCTGTGGCAGGAGACTGTGTGTTTGAGAAGCAAGGAAAGCATTCTCACTAGAAAACTGTTAAGAGCAACCAGTTCCAACAGGAGCAGGACTGTACCTGAGGGACACTAGGATTTTCAAAGCCACTGCCATTCAGCTGTGGAAGATTGTGGGTTCAATTTTTTTTTGGATCTGATACAGATGAAGTACTGAGTTTCTCAAGAGAAGTAAATAAGAAAACTATTTTGGCAAGATGAACTTTTCTGAAGAGCCAATAAAACTTCATTTCTCAAACTTCTCTCAAATGCTGATCCAGACATTTCTACTTACTTGTTGTTGGGCAGCTGCCGAGTCATCACAGTGACTGACATCTTTTTCCTTTCCCCACATACTTTTGACTTTAAAAAATGCCTATTTGGTGCATCACTAGCACTTTTCAATACACTGGTTACTCTGCCCTTCAGACCTCTGAGTGGAATTAGACTCTTCTGGCCCACAGAGGCAGATTCTCCAATTATTATTTCTGCAATATTGGCTCTCCTGGCTTCTTTCAGAACAATAGCAGTGTGGATGCTACAAAGCACAGACTGCATTGAGCTTTCACACTTACAGCTCTCTTCCTGGCTCCTTGCAGATATTGTAGCATAGAGAAATAATAAATAATGCCTCTTAATGCTGTAATACAAACAGCTCTCCCAAACTCTTAATTCAGTCAGCCTTCTCTCTTTCTCCCTTCCTCTCAGGAAGGAATACGAGTTCTTCTGAAGAACACATTTGATACGTCCATCAAGTTTTCTTTTTCATTACACTAGCAGTAGTGGAGCTTGTCTCTGTTGGTGGTCGTGATTGCATCTGCACATTATTGGCCTATTACTTACAGAGATAGCTGGCGTATGCAGATGACTTGTACTACCAGAATTTTCATACCAAAAGTTGGCCATATGGGAAATATGTCTGTGACTACTGGGAAAGAGGTTAAGGATATCAGTGCAATTTCGCTGTCTCCATTGAGGGATTCATGGATTGTAAATGACCTTTTTTGTGTCTCAGTATCTACATAGCTAGAAATATATGTTAACAGAGCAGCTGTCGCCAGGCTCATGCGTTCAGAGACATCCTGATCCAATTAGATTGTCACTGATGGATTCGTGTGCGCAATACATTTTGGTCCCCAATTTGTACTCTGGAACAACAACAAAAAAAAAGTCTTACTTTCTCTAGTCCTGCTCCTCATTTCATCAAATCTTCATAAATAAAAATGTGAAAGCACAATAAATGCATGCTATTAGTGAAGCAAAGGATACAGCAGTACTTTTAACTTCTTCCAAATGATTGCACAGCTGCCACTAAAATAAGAGGAAAGCTATTTCAAGGGACATTTTCACTTTCCATGTGCTAAAGAGGGATGGTATTAAAATGTTCTCTATCATGAAAATTTGTAGTATATCTGATTTTATGACCTCTCTTTAAAAGTAATGAGGAGTTTTCCTACTAAACCAGGTATTTTGATCACAAGATAACTCTGAACAAAATTTTTCTTACGCTGTGTTTGTGAACAGCACTTAACACAAAGGTTTCTAGGGCTGAGGGCTCTGATTTCTGTCAAAATACAAATATTAATGCATAGCAGATCTTTTTAGCAATAGCACAATTAGACTTATGTTCCAGTTTTCAACCACATTTTCCCAAGCAGCAGACTTTACCTACTTTTATACAGGACTCCAGACAAGAGCGCTATCTACTTTTCAGTAGCAGAGACATATCTGAGACTTAGATACTAAAAAAGCTTTATAAAGTTAGCAACTACCACCCAAATCATCATAACCTTCCATGTGCACACTCTAAGACTACCTCAAATTCAACAAAAGGACTTCATCTAACTGTTCATTCTCAGCCACTTAAACTATTTTGTGGGACAACAGATATGACCTTTTATCCTCTTAACACATTTCCCATACAGTACCTATCCCAGCACTCCATTCCTAATGAGAAGTAAAAAGCAAGAAAATCTTCACATTTTTGAAAAATCTTTGAAAAGGTTTGAGAGGTTTTTTCTTTTTCAAGTGTTTGAAAATATTTGGGAGTATTTCATATTGGTTCACAGAAGTGCCCCCAATCCACATGCTCATCTAGTGTGTTTAAGAATGATCCAAACCTACTATGTCTACAAAAGTGGACTAAGCCTTGAGGTTCAGGGCACATCATCCTTTAAGATGGATTAGAACTATTTTAAAATTCGTGCATTTCATATGGCATTTCCCCTTTTCTGCTCTGTCCTAGGTGAAAAAAGAAAAAGAGAAGGCAGTAAAAAGTCAAGAAATACCAAGCACAGGTCATGAGAGATATTAAATATTTGCCATAGGTTGATTTGCAATTTTTAGTTGGTTCATATCTAACTCTGTCAAAGCTTGATTCTAAAAAAAAGATGCAAGAAAATATTTTTCTTTCTCTAAATGCACACAAATATTTAATTCACATATTCTAATGAGTTACTGTGCATGCACGTGCCTCATTATTGCAACCAATCCTATCTGCACAGGTAATATTAAAAATCTGGTCATGTACATGGGATGCTTTAAATCAGACAATTAATTACTTTTAGGAGTGGGGTCCTTTTTCCAAGATGAAAGGAAATACATAAGTTAGTAAAGATATCTTATTACTTCTCCATAATATACAGAGCTTTAGGGAAAGATTAGGTTTATTAAGTCAGACTTACAATGCAGGCTTTCAACACTGCTATTTCCAATAAGTACACATTTGTTTAATATTAAAGTTCCCTTTCAAAACAAAGTAGCTAAGCCTACCCTCACATTTATACATCTGCAGTTTGTTTGATAACTTACAACATAATTACAGGCTGTCCTCCCACTAAATGCTGTATTCAGACTTATGAAACAAGGTGGTAAAATATGCACTGGAGTCTGAGTACTAAGCCCGTAATTTACCACAAGCACTAGGAAGAAAAGAAACGGAGGGGAACCCTGCTATTTAAACTGCTCAGTTATCACGTTTCCCTCCCCCACACACACAGTAGCATATAACCCATTCATATTTCAATTTTACATTTCCCAAACTGTCATCTTCTCCTGTTTTCAAGTTCATTTGAAATGCAATCTGTTTATCAGAGCAGCAGTGAACGTTTCTGTAAACCAAGAGGGAGCTGTCTCTCCCCACTAACCAACAGGTCCGTGGCAAATGGGTTAGTGAAATAAATTTGGCATTGTGGGGGTTAAGAAAAGTGCCCTGAGAGGCGTTCAGCCCCTTTCTTACCTCCCATGTTCAAGCAGCCAGAGTGTATCCTCCCTCCCTGTTGGACACGCAGCTAAAACAACCGAGTAAATTCCCTGGTAGAACCAGAGCGTGTGAAAAATTAGAGACTGACCCCATTTGAGCCATTTCAGCCAAGTTTCTCACAGAGGGTGGCCCAGCCCAGGGGACACACTGAAGAAGCCAGCCGCCCAGCATCCTGTGATGCTCACTGCGGGGTGCCTCATCACCCCCATCCTTTCTCCAGGGCTGCTTGCTCAGGTAAAGAGTGGGGCTTGCCTGGTACCTGGGCTCTGCCTGCCTTTCCCTCCAGCCCCAGCTCTCAGAGCCCTTGGGCTAGGAAGCTCTTTTTTTTTTTTTTTTTTTTGGTCCATTTTACCATCCCATCGCATTTAACCAGCCATCACAGGTTCTGAATCGTGATTTTCTGTGATATGTATCTAAAGCTCCCCTCCCAGCAGCATCCTCAGAACAACTCCATCCTGTAAATACCCCGATTCACTCGGTGCCGCTCCAGACAGCATTTGTCTCAGTCAGGACCTACAACTGTAGCAAACTATCCAAATTTTAAATTTTTAAAAAATGAAAGTCACATCTTCACATATACTATTTACTGACCATATCTTGTACTACCAAAAAATAATTACTATTAAAGTTATTGCTTTTTTTCCACTATATCTTTTTTCTACCTTCTTTTCTGTCCCCCAAACCTGCACCATAAATATTAATGAAAACACAGTCACTTTTGTTTCCATTTTAAAATCTCTAAGTAGCATTTGGCAGGTTGCAAACATGAAGGAGAAGATCATCTTCTGTGAGAAAATAGGTAACGCTGGAATAACATCTTAAATGTAGGTGCACGACTTTCATAACAGTGGCAGATTTATCAGGGAAGGGAGGGAGATATTATACTGAAATCTGGGTCCTTTAGTGTCCTTCATTTTCTAAAGCATCTCCATAATGTGAGCCTCAGGAACGCTGGTCTGTCCCCACTCATTCTGGTAAATTGTGAAACGCCAAGAAAATGAGAACAGCATATTCCAACCCATTTGCTCACTAAACTGCCTCTTAGGTCTTATATTGCTTTACTCAAGGACAACCACCTCAGATTTTGTCTGAGCTTTCAAAGACAAAGAGAGCATGTTCTTCTCATGCCAGAATCCAGATTGGCTTTGTCAACAGGCTAGGCAAGCAGAAAAAAATTTGTGTAAAGACACAAACTACCAAGAAGCTTTTGAAATCTGTTGAAATTTTGTCTCCACGAATTATGTCCAAAGTTGCAGCCGTACTGAGAGTCTGCCTCCTGTGTGAGCTAAACCAAAGTGGTGTCTGACAGTGTCTGAACGGGTACAGGAAGCTTTAAAGCACAATTTGAAAAAGCAACAGTTTGGCTGCTCTGACCTGGATGGATGCAACTTAGAAAACGTGACTAGGACATAAGGCTCCCAATAGGTGTCCCTATTTCACTGCAGTGCTGCGAGTTGAGCCAGGACTTGTGTAGAACATTCAAGTCCCATCGCCTCCTCCAGAAAAATAAATAAAAATAAAATTAAAAGGTGTTAATGGAAGAGAGATAAATATAGAGAAAGTGGAAAACCAGAGGAGTCCATGCTACTCTCTTTGGGTATTTCCCGCAAGCCCTTTTTTAAACTGTTGAAGAGCTGAGAAATTCAGTGCAAGTGTTGCAACATCAGCAGAAAATTATGGCCCTACTGTAAAAGAAAGGATGTGGGGAAGCCTGTCAAAGTGCTTGATTCTTAAAAAAAAAAAATTGAATTTATTTTTGAAATAAAGTTCCTAAATACAGTATACTTCTATTTACATATGTGTATCACGGGTTATGTGTCAAAGCTGAGCACTGACATGTCTGAGTGCCTGTTTAATCTGAATTATAGGTCATGGTTTATGCTTCTTTCCCCAGATAAATATCTCCTTGGACATGCTGTTCAATACTCCAGCTGTCCTTCTCTTCCTTCCACAACTATCAATAACCCAGTAAGTATTCTTCAATGCAGTGGTGAAACATGAGGTGTGACATATTAAGCCCATGTAGAAGAGAGACATTCTGTGTGACACAGGTTTGGTTTTGGACACCTAATTCCTTTAGGTTTTGTATCATTGCCTAATTAACATCTGTCTATAGTTCAAACAGCATCAATTAAAACAAGAATGTGATCATATCCAGAAAAGGAAAGGAAACAGTTTATAAGTAACTTCTAAAAAGGCGTTTCATGTCTGTGAACTGAACCATCTGGCCCAAAAACCAGAACAAGAAGGCACACACAACACTTTATTTTATGGTCTGCGTAATTATCCAACTGTACCTTTTCTCCTGTGTACTAAGTTGCTACCAGGGAGGGAATGGTGCTTATGGAAGACTCATAAGAAGCTCTGTTGGACAGTGTATTTGATGATGAGAAATGTTTTTGTTTTTATTATTTTTTTGCTTCCTGCCAATAACAGGAATCAGCTGCTCACAGATGTGCTATGATTCAGAGTTAAATTACTAGGTGGCTGGGCACTACATTGCCTCTTGCTTCTTCAAAGTTCAACAGCAACAATCTCTGGCAGCAGAGCTCTCTGGTTTCCATAACTAACGCACTGAATTGGGCTTTACTCACACTGCTCTGCCTCCTGACAGCATCTTAAGGGCTCCATCACAGTGAGCTCCCTGAAAAACTGTGATATGACAGCAACAGTGCAGCCAAATTCCCTTTGCAGTTCTTTGATCTGAAGTGAAAGGTCTGGTCTTGCTCTAATACTCCTCACCAGTAGCACCCAGCCCTTCTCTGGGCTTTGATCACATCCCTTCTCTCCAGACACAGCTCTTCGCCAGAGGAATGGCACAAGAGCTCCTACAAACCAGAGAGATTATTTGATTATTGATGTCTAATGATAAAGGCAAGGGTGGCTGCTGTCTCCCCAGAGCAGCCATGTGCACGGCAGAAGAGGTCAATGAATGTTGCTGCAAGGAGTGGTGGTGGGACAACACAGCAACCTGGGTCCAGCCCTTGACCCAGAGTAGGTTGAAAAGCCAAGGACCTGTGTGGGCTCAACGTAAGGAAAGGCTTCTGCAGTGCCAGGGAGAGAAAGGGACTGAAATCATACCCAGCCATGGTTCAGAAACTCAGTAAGCTGCTAACGCTTGGCAAACCTGATCCAAGCTTAGGGAAACCCCAGTGCAGGGAAATATATATCACTTGTCCTATTTCAAGCCCTCCCTTTTGCCATTAGGAAAAATTTCTTTCTTTTAATATCGTTATTATAAATAAACCTACAGCTCACACAGAGTGGGAGCATATTTATGAAAGTAATATTTTTGCATTGTCACTTAACAGAACACAACTGCACCAGAACAGAGACCCCATAGTTATATATTCACGCTAATAAAAAGCAGAATTTTCCATGCTACCTACTGACTTGTCTGCTCCTGGTGTGCAGCTCATAAAGAATTAACTTGGGTTAAGAAACTCATAATATTCAAGAATGTGCTTTCAATAATTTCAGACTATCAGTTACAGTGGAAGCCCAAACTGGCTAACTAGGCTGTTAGACCTAGAAAAATATATTCACAGGCTACATCCAGTACTACTGATGTATTCTATTCATTATTAAACGTTATGAATGTTTTCCATTCATCATTAAATAAGTGATGAATGAGGATGAAGAGAGATGAAGAGCTGTTAGAGAAGTCAACGCTACCCCAAAGTACTCACGTTCAAAGCCAATTTCAAAATGGATTGCAACAAGTGTGAGAAGTAGTAGAACACAGCAGTCAAAAAGTCAAGGATAAAGACTGTAATCGACACCCCAAATGCTCCTTCAAAATAAGGCTAATCAGACCATTGCCAATAATTTAACAACCAAACTATTTCCGACAGTGTCAGCTTCCCAGAGAGTCACTAATGCTGACTGACACCCAAAGTGATTGTGGAAATATCAAACAATAGTCCAATTCCTGAGGTCCTTACTCATACATTTAACTCAGCTGTTACTAAGGCAATTTTTTTTATTGAAGTCAATCCATTCTGACACCCCGCTCTGAACGCTTGTTGGACTTGGCAATAATAATTCCTTCTGCTTCTTTTCATGTGTTATCCCTTCAGCCTTGATCCTTTCATCTGTGTCCCCTGTAGGAATGATGTGAAATCCCTACTCTATTTCCAATTATTGAGACATCTGAGATGGCAGTGAAGAGTCATGACAACCAAAACATAGCAAAGGACCCTAATTTTAAAATGCAATTTGACCTAATAATTTCAGAGGGAAGAGATTGCTACGATTATAAATATATCATCTGCTATTCTACTGATTCTCACTGTCTGAAGTAGGTTTAATTCAACTGAATGCAATACCTTTTCTCTTGCAGACATTTTGGATTTGAGTACCAATAATTAGAAAGTGATAGACACTCAGAACTTCTTTTTTGTTGAAAGCATTTCTACCACTTGAGAGAAAAATAAATGAAAATCCCAGGTCTAAATTAAACTGCTTCTGCACAAATTTTAAATCACTTGAAATTTCAGCCAAGTAAATATGGGGTACCAAGCAGAGATGTACAGACTGTGGAACTCTTTTTTTTTTTTTTCTGCAGAGCATCAATGATTATTTTTAATCTCTTATATAAATAGCCTGTGCAGCACAAATGAAAGAAACAATGCAGGGAAATATTAGATGATGTTTAAATTCAGGGTGATAAAGAAATTGTGACCACAAACAACTTGGTATGTCAAGTCACGAGTCTTGGGTAATGCTACAGTCCCAGGAACTCAGCAGAACGTCTACCTTCTGTACACAAAAGGGGAGGATCAAGCACGTTTTTTCCTGCCTCAAAGGTAAACTCTCTCTAAATGAGTGTATGAGCCAGATCGATTTGTAGCAGCACAGCAGAATATCCTGAGTCTTTATGGGTATTTTTTGGGGGGTAGCCCACTGTAACTCCCTTTTCTCCAGCCACCTCATGTGCTGTAACATCAGTGCTCTACTCCACCACTTGCCAGCCACGACCTCGTAGGCATGGGAAGCATCCTGCCTAAATTCTCAGCAACCATCTCCTTTCAGGGTGAGCGATTTGAAGGTTCCTGGAAAGAGGGAGGAAAGCCTGCTTTATAAGCCTGTCTCGTGCTGTGCAACCAGCTCACAGCTTTGTATCACACAAACCTTAATCTCTTCACAACCTGTCGAGTTGCATCTTAGTCCGTTCTGAACACCGTCTCTCTGCTGAGGGATCTGAATTCCTCATGATCTAATCATATCTCCTGTCATCTCAATCCAGGCTATTTCCCCTACATGTTTATCGTAGATGCATGACTTCAAAATGTCAGCTAAAAACAATGTGACAATATCAGCAGAAGGTTTTGCTTTACCAAGTGCAAACAAACCAGCCTGTTGGGTATTCTCACAAAACATCATGGTCGTCTTTTCTAATTGTTAATCCTAATGTTTGCCTTTTCAGTGTGGCCAGTGACTTCCTCCCAGTTTATCTCCCAAATCAGAGAGGGACAGTAGGTTTTTATACTGCAGTGCATTTTCCTAACTCGTGGAAGCTGAAAAGTTGTTTCTGTGTCAATTTTTTTTTTCTGTCATTGACTACTATAAATGTAAGTCTTCATCCTCTGATATTCACAAAGCATTTTTTGTGAATATCCTTGAATGTACCTTCAAAAGCAATCATTCCCTTTTGCACAGAAATAGAAAGGCCTTTCAAGTGTATTACAACCAAAGGAGCACACATCCTTGGGCTCTGTGTGTGGTTCCTTCTTTCCTTTTCACTGTGTTCTTATTTGAATGTTTTATTGATTTTTTCCCCCTCAGATCCAAAACCACAAACACAGAGGAAAAAACATCTGTTTGCAAGTGACAGAAAAGGGGCAGCAAAAGCCCATAACAAAGCCTGAAAGTTGGAGTAAGGGTCCCAGAGATGTGGTAGGATGCACCTTTGTGTATGACACTGGCCCAGGTTACCCCAAGAAGCTGTGGCTGCCCCATCCCTGAAGGAGACCAGGTTGGACAGGGCTTGGAGCAACCTGATCTGGTGGGAGGTGTCCCTGCCCAGGGCAGGGGATGGGACTCAATGATCTTTAACATCCCTTTCCATCCAAACCATTCTATGATTCTATGTGGAGCAATAACAAAGAGAACGATCCTTCCTCTTATTTAACCTCACTTGTAGGAGGAAGAGCAAGGGCAGCAAACCCAGATCTCCCAGTAAGCAAAGAGCCAGAGGGAAGGAGGGGACAGCAAACCAAAGCAAGCACATCACTGGAAGGAAAGTGTTCCCTAAGAAAGAGGAAAAAAAAAATCACATCCTTTCTGGCACAGGCTGCCCAGAGAGGATGCAGAGTCTCCTTCCCTGGAGATATTCCAAACCCACCTGGATGCGTTCCTGTCCAGCCTGCTCTGGGTGACCCTGTGCTGGCAGGGGGTTGGACTAGATGATCTCCAACTAGATGATATTCCAACCACTACGATACTGTGATTCTGTGAGCCTTTCCCCCAATGGAAGGGCAGCAGGTGAGATATTGTCTTAAAGTCTGCTTGAGAAGACAACATTCACCCAGACATTTCAAAGAACGCAGTGTTGCCTTCAGTAACACGTTACTTGAACACATTATAGCCCAACTATCAGCCCAACACAACCAATACTTCATACATCACTCTATCTAGGGTTTTGCTTTTAAATCCTCTTATTTAACTCCCTCAAAGGCACCTCAGTGTGTCCTCCTCAAAGTGGCTGCACCATTTATCAATAGCAGCAGCAGCTGCTGCCACGTCTCACAGTTCCTTGGAACTGTGACCATCCACCTGTAAGGAAAAGGGGAAAAAATCAGCAAGATCGGCTCAGATCTCTGCAGCCACTGAAGGCAGGGCAGAGTTCAGTGAGACCAATAGCACGCTCCAATACTGCAAATTTAAATGAACATGACATTGATTTCTCCTGTAGCTCTGCTCTGTAATTAAAGCTATAATCAAAGGCTCTTATTTGTTATTCTTTTTCTCACTGCAGTCAGAGGAAACTACCCAGTGAAAGACTGGGGAAACCCGAGTAGCAGCCCAGAGATTTAACCCTACTTGTTTTATTTCCAATCACTCTCTTTTTGAAGGATAATTAAAGCCACTTGACATGTGGGGTGCTGTATACGTGCTCTGACCCAGGATGAGAAAGAAACAAGCTAACTTTCTCTGTTAGAAATAAAAATTGCAAACCAGAAGCCATGATCTCATCTTGGCTTCTGCAGTGTGCCCTGATTAAGAAGGAAGATCTTCTTTCCATCTACAAAATTAGATGAATGAAGCCTCCAACGTGGCATTCAGTGCCTGGCGTGGAGTGTGAGGCCGCTCCAGCCAACCCTTGTACCCAGACCGCCCCGTCCTCTCCCTTTTTTCCCCATCCTCTCCCTTTTTTGACCCATCTTCTTGGTACTCTCCCTTCGCCACCCTCTCCCCTGCCCACCAACACAGGAGCAGAGGTTTCCCCCACCCCTGAGAATTGGATTTTGCCCTGATTTATTTGGTTCCCTTTTTTCTAAGGGCTGGAGATGACCACATGCAGTAATCTGTGTCACATTGTTACTGCCACCATGTATAATTACAGGTCTCCCTGTGTATTTTCAAATGTAGTTTAAGGATTAATGCTATTACTTTTTTTTTTATTTCCTCAAAGAGTCAGAGTGTTTACTCCATACTGTTACACATTTAAAATAATCTCTGAAATTTTGACTGTGGAAGGTAGAGCACCATCAGAAGCCATCATCGATTAGTAGTGTTGTTATACTGCAGTAACAAAGTGTCTTTAAAATAATGATAAAATCTTAATGTTTAAAGCTCGTCTCTTTTTTGTAAACGTTCAGAGGTCATTTAACACAGTTTAAAAATAATGGAACAGGTCACTCCAGAAGCAAAACAGTTTGAGAAGCTATCCGCCTATACAGCAAAATGCTAATGCCCTTGGAAATACAAAGGCAAGGGGGTTGTTCTCTTTATTGTCTAATGTTTTGTACGTTTTCAGACCCAGGTCCAGAAGTATTTATCTTTCACCTCAAAATGTGATTGCTGTGCTAATGCTATTTAAAGCTAAATGGAAGAAAATTATATTCTCCGCAAGAATTCAGTTGATTCCTTTCTTTGGATGGAAAAAGAAATAATAGTAGTTTTTATTCACAGAAAGTCCTGTATAGAAACCTCTGTGTGTAAATCACATTGGGTCTCTATAATTTGTTATTAGCTATTGGTTATAGCTGAGATAAATGCATGGGAACGCTATTTATGTAATTGTAAGCAATGTCACATTTGGATTTGGGACTCAGACCTCCTGTAGCTTTCTAAAAATCATTACTCTTTCTCCCGTTTGCTCTTTTTCTTACAAAGCTTTGAGTTTCAGCCAAACAGGAGTACTGTTCTCAGTCACAGGAAGAGTCAAATTAATTCTTGGAGTGAGCGAAAAAAGAGAATTCACGATGCAGCTGTATCAACCTTGTGCACAATGTTTAAAGTGGCATTTGAGGAATTAAACGTGCTGAAGTATTCAAGTATTAGTCAAGTGTTCAGTGACCCGTAGGATGCCTGGGTCAACTAACTTCTGACAAGCAGCAGTCCAAAGGAGGTGGTTTAATGCTACACACCAGGTTAATTCTCATACACTCTCGTGATATTCCCACACACACACACACCATGCACAACGTAACACAGAACAGTAGAACCAACTTACTTATTTACAACTACAGAGGACTTCAGTTGCAAATTTTAATAGTTGTGTGTGATGCTCAGATATCACCTTTCTGGATGGGGCAGGAAAGCAGTCGAGTACAAAGACCTCATCCTATTATGCCCTTGCAATCACTGTCATTACTGCATCAAGAAATCCACGAAGTTATTTACAAGATTTCTTTTCAGAGAATTCTTCAAATAAATCAGGGAAGGATATTTTAGGTTGTAGCTCATCATAGAAATCCAAAGCCATATTTGCTTTACATGAAATAGGGGTGTAGAACAATAAGGGTTTTTTTGCATATGCAGGTACCACAAATATATGTTCTTATAGCTTTTATACAGATAGCTGGCTGAGCACCCTCTGATGAGTTAAGTATACATAGCCCAGTTACAGAAATTCTACATTGAAATGAGGTACTTAACTGTATACTCAAAGCCCTGACTTTATGTTTGTAGATCCGATCTTTATTGGATTTTCCCTCGATAAGAGATTCCCAAAGCACCTCAGCCACTCAACTGCAAGTATTTTCTTCACCTTCCCCATCCTCAGCTTTTACCGCAGCTTCCTTGGGGCGAATATGTTGTTTACCATCCCAAGGCATGTTGTAGCTCACCTGCTCTTTCTGTTTGCAAAAGCACAAGATGTCCCAGTTGTCACTTGCAAGGGACAGTCCATTACATGAAAGAAATCAGAATCTGAGCTCATGTCCAGGGTCTGGAAATTGGGATGTGTATGGGGGAAAAAAGGTTCCTTGCTCTCTAACCTCCCGGATATATGTGCAAACACCAGGTACAATGCAAGCTGCAGTGATGTTTTTCAGAGCAGCAGAAGTCATCACCAGCTGAACCTGGACCAGCTTTCCAGTTTCCTCACTGAAAAGAAGACCTTGACTCTCTGGACTTAATACTTCACACGCCCATTCAGATTTGGGCTTCCAGAACCAAGAATACCATACTCTCTCACATATTTTTTTCCAGCTTATGATGTATACTACAGCCCACTTGGAACAGATCAGAAATAATTATATTTCATTTCATCTCACATCAGACAACAAGTGAGCTTAGCACATTTTAATGGAGTGGTGCACAATGTCTTTCTCACTTAATGAGACCACATTTTGATGAGAGACTCTAGTGGGTTAAGGAATCATAACCATAATGAAATCCAAGGTTTGGGGTTTTGGTTCATTAGGCAACAAGGATAGCTCTTCAGAATACTTGCTTCCAAAAAGAAATACACATGCCAAGATTTTATATCCCTCGGGAGAGTTTTTCTGTGAACTGTCATTAGTGAAGAAATGTACTTGGAGGGAGAGGAAAGAGGGATTAAAGAATTCAGCTGCGCCACAACACATTTATCCATCAAAACAGGATAAAAAATTGGTTTCTCAGTCATGGAAAGAAAAAAAAAATTCATTAATCTACTTTGATAAATTTACCCTGGATAAGAGGCATTTCTATTTCCAGAATACCAGTTCTCTTGCATACACTCGAGGTGTGCACACCAGTGGATGGTTATAGGCATCCCTTTCCATCATGTATACAAAAACTACAAGCCCACAATATGGGCAACGTGTATTGCCAATCTCCAGCAGATATTTTCCAAGCAGAAATGAGTCCTGTGTCTGCACTCGGAGCAGACAGCAAGGAAAAGGGGACAAATCAGCAATTTTGCACTAAACGAATATACCGCAACTGCATTCTCACCTCACAATGAAAATATGATCAAGAAAAAACAGACAGCTACTTGTGGGACATTTGATGTATTTTCATCTCCATTCTCCTCACTATTATAATTTGCATAAATCAGCAGCCATCCCAGTAACAGAAGAGGATGGAAAGGTTATGGATTATCTTGCCTAGAGGTGATCCCTCTGGGAGGGTGAGCCAAAAAGCCCTACAATTTTGAGGAAGGTTGAAGCAAACCAGAGAATGAAGGCAGGAGTTTATCCTCTGGTGTACTGGTATCGATGTTTTTCCCAGACTTGCAGTACTAAATATCTGAGCTCACTTTAAAATTATAATGTAGCACAGGAGAAGAAGAAAGGGGAGTTTAAGTACTGCAAAATAAGCAATGTGCCTTCCATTAGAGTGAGGGGAAGTTATGAAATCAAAAGGCAGAGCTGGGAGACCTGGATATTTATTTTTTTTTTTTTATTACAACAAAACATAGGAAGTTTGAACCCGGAGCCTGTAAGAGGCTCCTTGGGAGCTCTGTTCCTCCTTACGTGGGAATACCATGGACCACACAAAATATCACAGAAAAGAAAATGATAACGCCTTCAATTTGTGAGCTACTAAAAATGAAGTACATCCAGCCAAGGCCAGGTTGGAGGGAGCTTTCAGCAACCTGGTCTGGTGGGAGGTGTCCCTGCCCAGGGCAGGGGGGTGGAATTCAATCATCTTTAAGGTCCCTTCCAACCCAAACCATTCTACGATTCTATGATAGTCCAAGCATTCCTTTCAAAGGGTAACATGCAGACTGTACTAGTCCTCCCAGGCATAATCATTGAGCAGAAATGATGATTAAAAGTCATAATACATACTTTTTTTTTTTTTGAATCCCACACTTGACTTTGATCAGAGTATCAGATTACAAACCACGCATAATCAACAATATTGTAATTAAATTGCATCAAAGATTGCTGACCTTTTGGTGCAATCTTTTGGGTAAAACTCACAGCACACAAACATGCTTTAATCTATGTGAAACATTTATCACGCACAAAGAAAGGTAACTTTTTGACATCAACATAATTAGCCCTGGCGTATTGACTCCACGTGTCAGCCCTTGGCTGTAAGCTAACTTGGGTGAGATCTTGACATAATCATGTTAAGTGCTGCCAGTTTGCATAGCTGCCGTGGATTAAACAAGAAAAATGGTATCAACAACGTAGGCGTATGTTCTCCGCCGCATGTTAATGAAGCCATTTGCACTAAAATTGTTGATATTTAGAATTTGCTATGCTTTAATTATGAAAACAATCAATATTATAGAATCTGTGTACTTTTTTTTAAAAAATAGGCCATTAATTAACCTATTGATTATCACAGAGAGTGAGAGAAATATTCTTCCTGAAAATATATTTGCTTTTTCAAGGTCTCCTCTCCCCCCTCTAGAATGCTGTGATCTACTGACAGAATAATGTTGCCTTTTTACCACATGAATAAATGGCCATAATAGCTACAGCATAATTTACAGATTATTTTGGTTCTCCTTGAACCAAGGTCTGAAATCTGCTAAAGCCACCTGATAAAAGAAACTTGCTATCAGATGAAATTAGGATTTATACCTGCAGAAAACACTGGATTTCTTTTCTCTCAACTTTATCTGGAAGTTGCATACTGACAGCAGGGAGCTCTGAGGACTTTTCAACCCGCCCTGTCTCCCACCTTTTAATTTGCCTACTTGATACCCTGCAATCACCTTCTGAGATCTCAGTGCAGTGCCATTTCTGCCTTAAATGAGAGATAAGAAGATGTACTTTGCACATTCCTTTAGCTTGATAGCATTAAAATACTGTATCTTGGCATCGGTAGAAACTTCATTGCAGACGTTACACTGGTTTTTAATACATGCAAGGTTATAACAGTCCAATTTTGATTTTTTTTTTTTAATATTCTGGATAATGATGATGTGGGGCAAAGTAGTAAATTCTACCACACATACAAAATAATCATGAGACCACAGCTTCAAACTTCTCTATTTCTATCACACACAGAGAAAAGTTGAATATATTGATGTCATAATCATGAGCTAAAACTTCAGCATCAGCAACATCAATGTAAAAAATTCAGCATTACCCTTTATTGCAATAAAATACACTTATGAATGCTAATTGGTTTTAAAATGCTGTAGAGTTAGGAATTGGCCAGCTCCAGAATTTTAAATGTGCCCACATCCTGGTGCATGGCAGGGTGACTCGTTTTGAAGGCCTAGATCTGAACCCACTCTAAGGTCCTAAGCCAAGGTCCAACTTGGACATGAATTAATTTCCCCCCTCTTTAAGACCTCATTAAAGAAAAAACATGTGTTTTTTGCCAAAATTTAAGTGCAGGAGAATAGAAAATAGTGTAAGAACAGTTGCTTTCTTAGTGCTTCCACCATTTAAAAAATTCTGTTCCTGGATCCCTTGCAAGGGGTGGGTGCTGCTGGTCCAAACCTAGCTCTGGCCCTGGGAGTGACTGGGCCTGCACTGGTCTGGTTCATTCATCTGGAGCTGACTCCTGTAAGAGTGACTGGATTCAGAGTCCTTTTTCATACGGACCTAAACACTGTGTATTTACTAAGTACTATTAGTATTGTATTACTTTTCTTCCTTTAAAGGTAGATCTGAAAGTCAGTTAAATCTTTCAACAGAACTGATCCCTTTTAAAAATGGAGGAGCGGAGCATCCTCATAACCTGTCTCTGTTCTGGAGCAGAAGAAAGGGAGGAATTGTATCGCTCCCAAACACAGAACATTTTCAGAGTACTTACCATCCTCTTCTCCTTATCTTCACAGATAAAACAATATTCATCTGCCTAAAAATAGGCAAAAAATTACTGCCATTGGAAGAGCCTTGCTTTGCCTGGCTTGCATCCAGTTGCCACTCCAGAAGGGCATGGGGCTACTGATGGTCCTGTGCCACCTCTGCCAAAGCCAGGTTGATATCACAGATGGCTCCAGTGTCTGCGGTGGCACTAGACATCTTGGTGTGGGCAACTGCACCGGGTCCCTAGCACCGTTCCAGTCACACAGGCCAGGACTCAGCATGGAAGTAAAATGCATATTTTTAGGTTTCTAAATGCAAACCAGGTTCCTATTGCCCATCAGCTTGATGCATCTTTAGGGTTCTGTAACCATACTTACTGCAGGCTCAGTTCAGCTGCCTAAAATTGGTGGTGTTGGACATCCAGATGCACAAATGTGGTAAATGTGACATAAGAAACACATGGGAAATTGAAGCTGCTCTGGACCAACAGCTTGCAGCAGGGAAGCCTGAGTTTCAGACTCCACTCAGTAAGTCCATATAAGCAACTGAAGCTCTGCTGATATTCTGAGGATCCTAGACTCCCCAGCTGACATGCAGACACTTGCTTTTAGTATCTGAGCTAAATCCAAACATGGCGTCCCACAGCAAATTCCCCTTCTAGGCCCTGGTTTCCTGTCTCTGTCACTAGTTTAAATGAGAAGGAGCATAAAATGTAAATTAAACTGTTCTGATATACAGCTGAGAGGAGAACCACCTATTTGGCTTCTTTTTCTATCAAAGTCCAGTAATAACATAGATTTTACAATTCTGCAAATCATAGGCTTAGTCTTGCCACTCCAAGCATCAAATCAAACCCAATTCCAGATTAAGACTTGAACATCAAAGAGGTGCATCCACTACTCCTCCTCCTTCCTGCACAGTGTCTTGCTCTGCTGTTTAGGGCATTATCTGCCCGGTCCACATAGACCAAAGCAAGTACCTGCAATGAAATGTTTCTGTTCTGCCTCTTCCACTTATTCTGCCTCTGCTTCCTTCTTAGCAGGAGTGAATCTTTCAGAAGGAGCTGCTGCTGTGCCTTCCTATTTTGCATTACGTTTATAAAAAGCACTTCACAAGCAATCTTCATAGCACCGATATTTAGTGAAATGGATTTCTTTTACTTTTTGCATTACTGCACAGGTTATTGGTTCTGGGAACTAAATTTAATTTACTTCCAAGTATCTCAGGCATTTCATACACCACTTTAGTATCCCTTTCTCTCATCACGACCACTAGACATATTTATACCTACAGGGGCCATGATACATCTTGGACATAAAACATGGGTATTCTTTCCACCACATAGAAAGAATCTAATGCTCAAAAAATTTGACTGTGAAAATGTTTCATCATCTTCTATGTAGAGATGCTAATTTTATAAATACACACTTAGGTAGAAATAAATAATACTTGTCCATTTTCTCTTGGAATTTGTGTCTGTTTGTGGCTATGCTTAATACACCAACAGCTTTAGATTCTCTGATGAGGAAATGCATGTAATCCTTTGCTCTTACTTCTCCAGGACTTCAAGGAGCCCCAGATAACACAAATAGTTCACACCAAACAACAGGTATAGGTATCAAAAACAAGGCATAAAAGGCATCGCTACTGAGCATAGGCTTTAAATTCTTCTTGATTGATCAACTCCCAAAAATAATCATTTGACATGCAATACTAAAATGTGCTTGATGGGATTCCTCTAACTTTCAGAATTTCTCAAGCAGCAATAGCTGAATCCCTTGAAATGTAATAACATGAGAAATTTTTCTAAATGGTGCCTTAGGCAATCCTCTTTTTTCCCCAGTTGCTTTGCTTAACCAGAAAATGCTGAATGTTCAAGAAACTTCTAGGTCTTCTCTGTGTTAACCCCATTTTTCCTTACTTCCTTGATCTGTGCTGAAAAACAGTGTCAACATTGGGAACATGCCAGATCAGTACATGGTTCATGAAAATCCAGATGATTTTCATACCGGACTTCAAAGTATTCTCTATCAATTACTGATTCTTTCATTTCTACCACCATTGCTTAAGCTCCTTGTATTTTAAATTTTTTTAATGCTTACTTATATGTCTTTAATCTTTTTGACCTGTGTTTTGTTACCCTCTAGTCATTTTTAATTTCTGCCACTGCTGTTCAAACATAGAGAAATCTACAACCCAGATTTTCAATTCCCAGAAATCCCAGATGTACTCTGGGCACCAGTCTTCAAGGACAGTCTTTTGCCAATGTGGGAGTGTTTTAGAATCTCAAAAAAAGAGATTTAATCACTCTTTCACGCTAGAAATCACTCTAGAATCTCAAAAAAGATTTAGTCACTCTTTCCCAGTCACAGTTTGCCAGCGTAGGCAGGTGACTTTGTTTCTGAGGCTGTGTCTGAGGTTCAGTCATGGATCCACTCATTTCATTAAGATCACAGGTTTTCCCCACAACCCAGTATTTGATGCTTAATCAAAGGTATTGATTAACCATAGATATATGTGCCAAAATATATTCACTTCAGATTACCCAGCTTTTCCCTGACCACCATTATACACATACTCCATTTATAATTGCCACCCTCTGTATACTCTTGCTATCTAATTGATATCCAGATATTCAAGCTTCTTTTTAAAACAGATTTTTCTCAAAGTATGTTATAAATATACACTTTATGACCTTTATAATAATGTAGACTCTACCACAGCCCAAATCAGATTTGCCAAAATTTCTTGCCTCTTACGCTTTCTCATCCTAAATTCTCCAGTGAAAGATATTTCATTGCAAGACGAACAGGCAGGCTCTACGTTGGGATATTACAGATCAGCTCATTTCTGATATGCCACCACACACTTATCAGGAATGTAGTTAAACAGCATGTACGGGCACATCTTTATCTATTGGCTCAGTAATTCCCTGGAGAAGACAAGCAAACACCGTCAGACGTCGTTCTTTTAGAATCACTTCTAACCACCCCTGTTAGGCTATGAATTCTTCCCAAATTTTCAGCCTGCTTTCACCTTGCCTGCTACACTCTTTTGGAGGCTTATGAATAAATCCTGCATAGTGCCTGCTCCCTATATACTGGCTCACTGTCGGCGGGTTAACTGGTAGATTTGCATTCACCACATTTTCTCCCGGTCCCGAAAGCCCTCATTCCCTCTGCAATGATAAACAGAGATCTTAAGAACATCTTTCTACACACACACAGCCCTCGCTTCCATCTCTGCATGAGCTTTCTCCTGACTATTCTCTAACCACTACATGCAGCAAAACAACACAGATCCTGCCATTATTCAGGTTCTGTACGCCTGCTGAGGGGATGGAAACACCTGGATCTTCTTCATAATAGCTATTGTCAGAGCAAAGCCCGCTGGACAAAGCACAATAATTTCCCCTTATAAAGAATAAACACTACTATTCATGTAGAGGAAGGAAAGGCAGCTAAGCCCTGAACGTCTTTGGTATTCAAATTCATAGCAATCCTTGTACTCAAAAATTATATCAAGCCTGAAATTTCTTATAACTAACCTTGGGTTTATGAGGATTTCAGTCATCCACCATGACCTTGAGAAAATCAGAGTTTACCTATGCTTATTTTAAGACATGAAGGAAAAGAGGATTTCATTTTAACAAGCTTTAAAGAAAAACTTCTGAAGCTAAAAATAGTTCCCAGTAATAATATGCTGAAACTTCAAAACACTTTATGCTAAATCCTTAAAATACTAGGTGGAAAGTTTTTACTATTTTCATTACATAGAGGGTATATACTTGCATGAGAGCTCTGTGGTCTTCCTAAGCATATTGCTGAAAAACTCAGTCTCAAACTTATCATTAAATGTCACAATGGAAAGTGCCTCGTTCTTGTACATACAAAATCTGTCTACTATTTTATCCATAAATCACTATTTCTAGGAATCATATTATGAGGTCTCCAGAACCTGAAGGTAATTTTCTTCATCAGGCAGCAAAGATAGGCAGATACACACAGATATACAGAAGGCGTTCTCATCTCCATTCTCTTTTTCAATTACTTAAATGCCTGAAAATTCTTTCTCATTAATAATTTTTTATGTTTCAAAAATCTCTTCTTTTACTCAAATCAAATTGGTGCCAATTTTCTCAAATTAAATTACTGATCAAATTTGATTCAACCATTACTGAAAAAGAAATTAGTAAGTCTCAGTGCGGTTCTACAAGTGAAGAAACACACATGTTAAGATATTCAATTTGCCAAGAACCTTTGTGTAATACAGTTTTGGACTAGAGTGCTGGCAAATTTAGTTCCACACAAGCAGTCTTCAAAACTGGTTCATTCCTTCCAGTAGATCTAAGAAAGTAAGTTTCCTTTTCCTACACTGAATATTTCAGGTTCTCTTTTGAAGAATAAGAGGGAAGTGTGAAAAATGGTCAGCAATGAAAATTTTAAAATCTAGTATTATTAATTTTGACATGATCTCTAGACCCATGGACAGTTTTTGTAATGCCTGAGATGATTCTGAAGCTTCTAGAATATATACAATCTGAATAGCACTTTAATATCTTGTGAGTCCATTTTAAACTTCGAGCTATTATTTTTCTTTGAACATGACTTATTCGGCCATCTCAATAAAATTCAAAGGAATCTCAAATTGAAGATCATCTACAGCATCTCAGTATATTGTACCGCAGTTTATTGAAACTTACTACAAAGACTGAAACTCTTAGGAAGTATATACAAAATCTGGTATTTCCTACAAGTCTGAAGGGTTGATTTTTCAACCTTAATAATCCTTGATAAACATCATTTCTCCAGAATGCTTGAAAAAGTATCTTCCATAGAAAGATTTATATGCAGTCTTCTAAAGCAACATCTTGTTTCTCACTCACAAACTAATGTTTGTCTTCTAAATAATTACGATTAGTAGATATTATGCCAAGAATAAATGTGCTGCATGATACTATAATAAATCTGTAAACTTCAATCCTTGCACCGTGCTCTACCAGAATACCTTGCAGCAATCAATAATGTGTTTCACACTATCAATGAATGGCACAACACAGTGAAAGATGCATGGAAGTCTTTGCTATACCCAATAAATTATGCTTCATAGACAAATATTGTTTGTAGAATAGGCTGAATCACAAACAACTCCTGGGAACTATAACTTCAGGATCGTTTCTATAATATCTGCAGATATATTTATGTCAACTCTGGAACATAAGGTTCCAAACTGATTTGATACCTAAACAAATTGGAACAAATGCTATATCAAGGGCATTTTCTTCATCATCAATAAGCCTGACACACAGTACAGCACAGAGTTATGCTAAGAAATATGTTTTCAAGGATGATCCTAACTGCAAGTAATAGAACAGATCTTGAATGTAAATGTTTTTATGCGGTGGCAACAGCAAACTTAAAGCACAGTTTATGACATTTATACCCTCTATCCAAGGTAAATATAACTTTTCCCAAACTTTCCCTGACTACTAGTGACAAGGTTTCTTTATAGCACAAGTTAACAAAGCGCTTGTAGCTGTGCAGGTACTTCAGATGAGAAACATCCCTCACCTCAGCTATTCAAACTACACCTAAATCACCATCCTTGCCTCTCTTAAGGAGCAGTAAAATACTCCCTGTAATAAGCTCCTGTTAAATTTTTTTAGCTGTTTCCCAAGGGAAATTATATTTACAACGGAGCTAGTGACAATTTATAAAAAAAAAAAAAGGCAAAACCAAAATTTTGTTTCATGGAGGAAAGGAAGTCTTCACACCCAGAGTCTGTAGATCAGGCCATAAGTAGAGAACTTCTGTTTCTTGTACTTCTGCTAATATTTCAAGACTACAAAAAGAAAGAGCGACCAGGAGTCTAAGTATCTGCCTACTCTTTTTTGGGCTGTCCTACCACAGTCCAAAGGAACACAGACTCCCCATGTGTAATAGAATATCCTATCATCTGAGGTGGGTCAGGGTGGAAAAATACCTGATTATCTCAGACCCTATAAATGGTGATTCTAGTGAGACCCTTTGGGCTTTTCTAGATAGCAATGGGCTCTGACCAGCACCTCACCTGAGCTGGGACACCACTCAGGCAAACACCTTGAGGGTTAAAAAGCCAGGGTCAGCCAATCCCCCTCGAGTCTCAGTTAATGCCAATGCACTGTGAGTATTTATTCCAAACTTAGAGGGAAATTATAACTCTTCCACCCACTTCTCTATATACACATTACTTCTTACGAGTGTGGATATGCTTATACTTTACTGAACTCAAATATTTCTCTGTACAGATGTAAAAAGGGGCACCTGTTGGCTCATTGGAGTCACCAATGTTGGGAAGGGACCCAACTATTAGCGCTTAATTTTGCTCTATAAAGCCAGGCAAAGAGTGAGCTGTATTTTCCAGCCTGGGAAATACTGCAAGATTTCAAACTTCCTGTTGCCCCAAATTGATAAAAGTAAGCAAAATTTTGAAATCTTCCAAGCAAAACGTTTTTTCCAATTTTCTCCATGAGTCAAAGTTTAAATACGAGCATCAATAGGACTTTAAATTTGATATCTAAGCAAAACTATTGTTTCCAAGTGCAAAGCTGAAATTCTGTGTTTCAGAGGAAACAGGACTTGTGAAGTCAAAGAAATGGATTGTATCCCTTTTTTTCCAAGCTACATGTTGCTGCTCATGAAGGACAAGTGGGAATACATCAGGCAGCACTCTTCGTTGGTGGAAGAGGCTCCACCGCCTCAGCAATTTTCTGTGGCAGCAAGATGGGTAAACCTACTCCTCTGTAGATCCCTCTCCCATTCACTCCCCTCATGCCTCTCCTTCCTGCACGACAGTGAGGCAGAGCCAGAGCTCCAGCAACAATGGGAAAAAGTCCTTGGCTTTGCCTAAGCCTCTGAGAACTCTGTGTTCACACTCCCTTGACACATCTCTCCCTTGGGGCACTATGCAATAGCTGGAACAGGGTCTTTGATGGAACATGGGTAGACTTCCTTTGAACCCAAAATATAACACAGATAAAACTGAAGTTACTAAAATCAGAAAAGCTATTGAGGAAAACCCTACCTAACCCACTTCGGTTTCAGGGAAAAGCCTCTTTGGTAATTATAGATGTATTACTGAGGAAATTCAGGGGCATCTTTCTCTGTACTGAGCTGGCTGCCTAGATACGTCATCCCTCATTAACAGTTCAGAAAGATGCACTAATGCCCGAGACCTCAGAGGAGCCCAGACTTCCGACTGTACTCTGACCAAACTTGGCTCATTCAGATTGCTTTGAGTGGTGAGAAAAGCCATGGGAGTGGATCGTACTCACTTCTTACAAAGCAACTAAGTGTTTTAAGCTTCAACACAAAGGGCACAGAGTATTTTCACCTGAAAAGGATGTTGGAGGCACTGCTTAGTATTCAGAATGCACACAGACAGGGCAAGGGAGAGCTCTTATGACTCCATAACAGCACAGGAATACAACGATATTTATTAGGTGGCATCCTGCAACGAGAGGTGGAGGATGCAATGAGAGGTCAGAAGGCTGGAGCACCTCTCGTGTGAGGACAGGCTGAGGAGTTGGGGGGATTCAGCCTGGAAAAAAGAAGGCTCCAGGGAGACCTTAGAGCCCCTTCCAGTCCCTAAATGGGGCTAACAGGAGAGATGGGGAGGGACTCTGGATCAGGGAGTAGAGTGACAGGATGAAGGGGAACAGCTTTAAACTGAAAAAGGGGAGATTTTGATGAGGTCTCAGGAAGAACAACTTTGGTGTGAGGGTGATGAGAGCCTGGAACAGGTTGCCCAGAGAAGCTGTGGCTGCCCCATCCCTGGAGGGGTTCAAGGCCAGGTTGGAGGGGGCTTGGAGCAGCCTGGTGTGGTGGGAGGTGTCCCTGCCCAGGGCAGGATGGTT
>BJBW01003037.1:0-33120 GCA_004320125.1 Scolopax mira
GATTAGACATTAGGAACAAGTTCTTTCCAATGAGGGTGGTGGAGCACTGGAACAGGTTGCCCAGGGAGGTGGTTGAGGCCCCTTCCCTGGAGACATTCAAGGTGAGGCTCGACAAGGCCCTGGGCAACCTGGTCTAGTTGGGGGTGTCCCTGTGACTGCAGGGGGGTTGGACTAGATGACCTTTGAAGGTCCCTTCCGGCCCAGATGATTCTATGATTCTATAATTCTATATGGTGACACTAAGTATACCCACAGTAACAGCAGTTCTGGAGAAAGCTCTGCCTGCTTGTCTGCTCCCCAGAGAGCACCTTTTTAGATACCAAGGTACACTATAGCCGTGTGCCTGAAGCTTGATGTCAGTTCACAGTATTAATGAAGCAATTAAAGGTTTTAATTTTAGAGAGTGCTTTATGGTTTTGATATCTGGTCAGCTTCTAATCAAGTAAATCTAACGTCAGAAGAACAAAAAAAGATTCCCTCACTGTTCATTTTGGCTGCACACGGTCATGCAGAGTAGTTTTGTCTTTATTTAAATACTAATAAAAAGAGACAGCTCCACATTATGAATATATCCTCATACTTCATGCACAGCCAACATTTTTACATATTCATAGCCAACTTGAAGGCAAACAGAAGGACCTGGCTACTAGCAGTTTTCATTAAGATCAGACTGAGCATTCTTTTCCCCTTAGTATTAAGTTTTGTCATGCTTTAAAGGCCCCCGAGTTAAGGAAAGATGAACCGCTTGTCAGTACTGTGTGTTCCATGACCATTTAGGGATGAGGAAAAAAAACCAGCTTGTTACATTGAGACACCTAATGATGTTTGCCATTAATATTCAGTCCTTTGTTCTCACTTTGCTCCAGTTCTGGCAGAAATTCCCCATGACCGCTGCAAAAGGTTTCATTAGGGTACTTATCCTTGAGAAGCACTTTCATTTGCCATAGAAATGACCAGAAGGATAACTTAGTTGCTCAGTAGTAGGCTCTTCTCTCCCTCCCCCTCCCTACTCCCTTCATTTAATTTAAGGAAAACAATAAGAGAGACTTAACTCCGCTTCTTCCCCTCTCTTCCAAATATGATGAAAATAAGATAAAAACCCTCTGTCAGGTCTGTCACTAAAATTTCAGTTTATTTATTGTGAAATAACATGGTTTTCCCAAGGGAGCAAGCTACTCAGCTTCTCCCATCATCATCATCCACTAAAAGGGAGGAAGAATTGCCTACTTTTGATCAATAAATCCTTTTGTGCCAATAGATGTGAAAATTTCAGGTAAAAATCTTCATGTATGTTATTCAGGGAAACAATTTATAAATGACCTACTGACTGGCTTATTTTTTCCCTTATAGGAACTTCTGTGCCCTACTGCCAGTACTGCTAAGAGTATTTCTGGGAGAGACAATAAAGAATCCTGACAACATTTGGACATCTCTTCTTTCCTCCTCCCTGACATCTCTTCTTTTTTCCTTTTCCTGTCTAAAAAGAAAAAAGAAAAAAAAAAGGAAAAAAAAAAAAAGAGTCCTCTATCCCTCAACTGTATTTTATATTCTGCTTTTGGTTTCCTTATGTGTCCCCTCTTCTTTATTCCCCACCCCCACAAGAGCTAGTGGGCCTTCCTCCCTCCCTCTCTGTGAATGCTATTCCCTAGGGACATCAGGAAAATTTCCAGATGTAAACAAAAACATAAATCCCTTCGCTTCTCTGCTCCTACTTTCTTCTCTTCTGTATTTCCCTCCCCCCAGCCTCGCTTCATAAGTGCTTTTGTATGTTTAGCCACCTGCAGAGACTGAGGGTGGAAGACATGAAATCAGAAGCAAACAAAACCTCTGCTTGCTTTAGCTTAGTCATTAATAGCACCATTAGCTTATTGAACTCCAGGATATATCATGTCACAGTTGGTGATTCAGGGTCTCTCAACTGCTCTTGCATTGTTTATATCCTGAGTCAGAATCTTTCAGATAATTTAGGCTTAATCATTCCTCTGCCACAACAGTCTTGTGGGTGCCATTTAATCAAATCTATCAGTCATGCTACAAGACATCTTGAGGTTTCAGAGGAATCACCAGACACTGACTTAGCATTTATTTGCTTGTGGGAGTAAAATTGTTATTTTTGCTTCAGCTTGGTGAAAATGCTAAATGTCAAGGAAGCTGAGTGACCTGAGGAATATATATATCTGTTTTGCCGATTTAGGAGCAGAAATACAGGAATGAGGAAAGAATCCTGAACTCAAACAGCAGCCATGAACCAACTGCTCTGAATTAGTGTGCACGATTTGCTTGGCTTTCTTCTGTGTCCAGACCAATGCAGACACAAAATCAAGAAAGCATTAGCTATTAAAACTGTAATCAACTGAAAAAAATCCTTATCCCAATATGTGGCTACAGCACCTGTCATCTGAATGCTTTTGAGAAGTATTTTACAACAGGGATGTATTTATGTTTACACTCTCCCTTCCTCTCTAATTGGGGTAAGAGAAGTAGTCATCCATAAGCAGGAAGACAAGCCAGCACATTTGTATAATATCTTAATTCCATAAGCAAAGAATAAAAACATCAACAGCCTGATCCGGGGTTCATGCATGATCCATGAGTCAACCTTCTGTGACATCAGTCCTGCAAAGTTATCAAAGCAAAATATCCGGTCAAAGAGCCCATGCTGCAGGGAGAAACTGTGCCTTTTATTTCAGACTAGTTTTAAAGACTTAAGAATAAGGGAGGATCCAATCATCTAGTAAATGTATTTTAGAGGGTTTTCCTTTTTTTTTTTTAATTTAAAAACCACACACACACTCTTACTATTGTTTTGTTGTAGGAAACATTACACTTAAGCAATGGTTGGCAAGGAAACCAGCCTATAACATGTCGTCTGCCAATTCAGGCACGCAGTCAACACAGATACATGGGTATTCTCTACAGCCCAAAAGAATAAATCTGAAAAAAAATCTAATCTTCCACTGTTGTTATTTATGAAAATGGTACTTAAACATTTTTTATCTGCTTTTGATTGGATGGAGGAGTATAACATAGAACCTGACTGGTATTAATTCTCCTGGTCATACTAGGAAATTTATTTAGATGAGAATTAGTAATTTCCCAAAGTTAATCGATATCCCTGAGTCAAACACTTATTAAAAGGTTGGTCAAATACTCTTCCTCGACAGTCTCATTTGGCTGACCACTTTGAGAGAAGTAATATTTAGCAAACAACATAGTGTCTTTTATGGGAACAAACTTCTCATCCTGCTGTAAGATGTAACAAGTATGAAAAACTTTCTCAGGCTTTGTAGAACAAAACGTTTTGCTTCTAGATCTCAAGCAACCTAAGCAATTTAATTCCTTAGTATCTGCAAATTTCTGTAAAGCACAGAATACTATTAATCTTTGGATTATGGATGGGGAAACCAATACAAAAATAATTGAGCTTTACTAAGTACTTGCAGCAAAACAAGGAACTACAGTAATACCTCAAAGGTAACAGCTTGGCATGTGGATCCTACAACCACCCTTCCCTAAAGTGTCTCATTGCTTCTGATTCATGCTGACAGAAAGAATAGTGGAATAGTTTCCTCAGCCTTTAGGAGACAACTCTCCCTCCTTCCTTCTCAGAGAATCCTGAGGATGGCTGAGTGTTTCCTGCCTACCACTGTTGCCTGGTCCTTGGGAGGTTGTCATCCACTCTCTGTCCTGGGACCTTCCTTTGCACACTTTGTACAACATTCATCTGGTTTGCTTTCAAACCTTGTATGATAGACGTGCATATCTATCTCATCCACTTCCATTCCCTAGTGTTTACTGCTGCACTAAGCCTCAGCTCTGTCAACTGTGGAGGGCTCAGCATCCTGGGGTACCAGACTGTAGTCAATGTTCTCTCCCACAGTTCATCGAAGATATGAATTGACAACTCTTCACAAATACAAGCATAACTCTGTTTTCCAGTTTTTGCATGGAGTTTGTCAGGTTGTAGCAGCTGTTCAAAAGCTGCTGCATTTTTTTCCTGTTCTTATAGAACCCTCCCTTGCCCATGGACCTGATCAAGTTGGTGGTCCACAGGAGTAGCCAGGAGAAATTCAACAGGTGAGGATGTTGAATAAGATGAATTTCTAAGCAGAATTTCTTTGGTCTGAGTCTCTGGGCTCCTTTAAAAAGTAGAGAAAACTGTTAAGGAGGGTGTCTCCTTGGTGTATTCTCTAGATGCCTTTGTTCTGCTGCTGTGCACTAAAGTTTGGTCTTAGTTTCATGTTCTTTGTATCCTGGAATGAATGAAAGCAAGCCTGCAGTGCCTTTCATCACCCCTAATCTAATTGGTCTTATCCTCAGTTTTACTTGCAGCTAGCTGACAACCACATATACTAAGTTTTTCCTAAAATGTACTTCTTCACATTTTTCTGGCAATCTCCACCACATTTTTGAAAAATACCTGTTTCTGCCTTCAGTGACAGAACTAAGAGAGTAGCACTTCCAAAACAGTAATATCAGCACACAATGGAGTTCACAGCTGCTTCCCAAAATAGGGTTTGCCATATTTGTTTTGACCATGTTTTTGCTGCTTAAAGAGGGCATGTTTACACATGTTTACATTATTTGAAGGGATGGAATGAAGTGCTTTTAAAGTAATTGGTCTGCGCAGGAAATCAAAAATGCCATTTAGGAAACAGACAGGGCACTACTTGTTTTCACATTTGTTCACACTTGCTCATTCACACCACCAACCTTGACCTATTGCTTAGCACAACAGCTGACCATAAGGAATTCAGCTACCTGACCAGCATGTTACTAACCAAGAAAACATTTATGGCAGCGCCTGTCACTTTTGTTGGCCAACAGGTAGCAAGAGCAAGTAACCAGCACTCTCAATTGCTACCTTAACCGTGGTAGTGGTGGCTAAAATTAATGTTTTAATTTCATAACGTTTCAAGCAATGCTGAAAAGTCTCATAACCAGGAGCTGTGAATGAGCTGTGCATGTATCATCCCCATCCCTCCTCCTTCCCCCAACTACACGTGCTGAGCATGACATCATATGGTATGGAATATCTCTTTGGACAGTTGAAGTCAGCTCGCTCAGATGTGTCCCCTCCCAGCTTCTTGGGTGCTCCCTGCCTTCCTGTTAGCAGGCCAGCATGAGAAGCTGAAAAGTCCCTGACTGCTTAGCAACAACTTAAGTATTAGTGTGTTATTCTCATCCTAAATCGTTCAGCACTTTACCTGATGCTAGCAAGAAAATTAACTCTATCCCAGACAAAACCAGGACACATAGGCAAATGTCTTCCAAGAATACTTAGATAAAGCTGATCCTCTTATGGAGCAGAGGAGAAAAAAAAAATAATCCAACTGTCACCAACCTTTCCTGGAGAAAGTTCCAGAGTAACCACCATCAGCTCCCTTGCCAGTTTGTTCTGTTTGCCTCATCACCTTAACTCCTGCTCTGCCTGTCTTCATTATTTCTACCTTCTCTCTGGGTTCATGCATCCTCAGCCTCATGTCCAACCAGCAGAGCTGGTCTCGCTGTGTCTTCCTGAAGCCCTGCAGCTATGTCCTCACAGCAGTGCCTTAAAACTGAGGTAAGGCTATAAAAAAAAAAAAAAAAGTTAGAGTTGATGCTGAAGCCCTCTTTGGTACAGAAGAAGTACCCTGCTGCTTCAAATTGTTGTGTTTTTGGTTTTTTTTAGACTGCATCCCTTTGTGATCTTCTGGTAGCACTGCCTTCCTCCAACAGTACAGTCATGGATACACAACCCAAGCTAATAAGGCAGGAAGAGCCTTTTACTTTGTACTCTGTTGCATGTCTCAGCTTTAGCATCTGTGCTCCTCACTAGGAAAAACTGATGGGCTAGGCAATCTCTCAATAACCCTTCCAGCCATATTTCCATTCTTCTGTTCTCCTGTGATTTACTAACAAGAAGATAGATTCATGAAAACTGAAACAATGACTGAAAGGAAGGAAAAATCCCTAAAATAAGGGGCGGGAAAGGGATTCAAAGGAGGAAGAGAAGCAAAATCTTTATTATCAGGAAATACAATGGCCCAAACATTCAAACATGGCTATTGAAAGTTTGTCTAGAATCCTAAATTTTGTAAGTGCTGAGTACTTCTACCTGCCATTAATTGTTACCTTGACACTTGCAAGTCCCATCACTGAATTAACTGCTCTGAAAAGAAAGACCCATTTTTTCCTTCCAGTGCCTGAAGTGACTGATGTGGATGCAGGTGTTTAATTTTAGACACACAGACTTGAAAAATACAAGTGATTAGTTCCAGGGTTAATTCCCAGATAGATTTACTACAGCTAGAAAAAAAGCAATACCCATCTGCTTTACATCTTACTAGGAAAGTAGACAGGTAAGAAAAAGCTGGTTTAGTAAACTATTGAAGAGCCCTCACTCTGCAAAAATACCGGACTCCAGAACATCTCCCAGGTAACAGACATCTTGGCCTTAAATAATATAGATCCACTCTGGTCTTTATATTAACATAAGGCACTTTTTATCATTTAAGTATTGTGTGTATGACAGGCACAATTAGGAAAAGCTGCATGAATTCCCATTGAGCAAAACTGTGGCTCCAGCCCCCTCTCCTTGATTGATTCAAGGACAGGGAGTGGTTGCTGTTACTTTGGACTGTGCACCATGGTCTATGCTACTAGAACACTCTCTCCCCAAAACCTTCTCCCAGGTTCAGATTTAAGAGCGTCTTTCATCCACTCTTGTTCCAAAAACCTGACATGCAGATCTTCTCCCTGGTAGAAACAGGCTTCAAATACTTTGAGACACAGAGTAACAAGTATGGTATATCTTGTTCACTGCAGTACTATATTAATAATAAATATTAATTTACATCTCCACAATAGGGAAAACTCTGACAGATCAAACAGCCCTGAAGCATTTGAGTGTGAAACCACCTGAACCTCGTCATGACAGTGATGTTCCCTATGGACTTGTCCAATTTAGGAAGAAGTTACCACTTTGGAATAGAAAATAACATTTTTATTCAGACATAACCCTGCTGTACTGCAGGGTGTCTGGCCTGTGTGCTCAGGAAATGAAAGGAGGAGCCCTAGGTGCATTTGCCTGTTCCCCATAGGGGAACGTTCTGACTGAAGAAACTCCTCTTGTGGAGCTCCTGTTGCTGACCAGCCAGTCCCAAAGCACAAGGAGAGGCTCTCAATGGGGTTAAACGCCAACTAGGAGAGCTTATTAGTCTATTTTATAGTGGTATTTTTCAGGAAAAACCCAACAAGGGACATGAAAAATAGCAATGACATGGGCAAGAAGAACATTTAACTCTTAACATTGAAGGGAACATATTTTTAACCCTCTTGAGGGAATGCTTGCTTTTTCCATCCAGTTTAATAAAACTGATCGCAGAGAACTAATTTCTGCTAGGTAAATAGCAACTGGTACATCAATTTCCTGTTGGCAGCTGCACTTTAAACAGTTTCAGTCTTTCATCCAAATGTGTGAATGCTTTGCTTAAATCGCACATTTCTCATTTAGTGTACCTTGAAAATATGTACTGTCACTCACTCAATCTCTGAGAAGAGTTTGGCTGTGCTGTGGTTTGCATAAAGCAGCACTAAAGAGGACCATTCAAGCAGATAAGAGGAGACATTAGAACACATGCAGGTAGAGTTTGGGAGAATTAAAAAAAATCCTCTGCCTACAATTCCGTGTAGCAAACGAGTCATCCAAAAGCCTAAGTTCTAAATCAGCTCACCAAATCCACCTGATTTCTCTTAAAGGTTAAAGGCTAACTATTTGTGTTAGAAAGTAAATTATCATATAGACTCAAGGGCCTTAAAAAGATAAAAAGTGTCTCTTCAAAAAAGCCCAAGTTGGAAGTCTTAAACATAGTAACGAATTAATGCAAATCTTCAGAAAATTCTACCTTGCTGGCCAATTCCTGTGAGTAACATTTCTTTTTGTCTCTGACTGCTCCCTTATATTGACAGTAAGAAACTAGGATGTCATTTACTTAACCTCGCTAGAATTTCTCATTTGTAACTCCAGTGGTGCCATTTCTCCTCCCCTCCAGTCTAGGAGCCAGGTGATTTATGTGTTTTCTCACCACTGGCTGCTCTGGGGATTCCAGAACTCCTCATGTACCGTGCTGACATTTCGCCATCAGCTCTCAGTGGAGCCCAGGAACAAGTTACAAGACAGAATGTCTCTGTCTCTTGGGTAAAACTAGAACTTTTCAAAAATTCCCAACTAAGGGGTTTTTTTTTGTTTGTTCCCCCCCCCACACTAGAAAATACCTGTCTGCTGAAATTTCATCTTTTTAAAGTAGCAATCAGTTTTGGAAAAATATGTAGATTCCACTACAAACAGTTCTGTTTTTAAAACAGTTATTCAAAATTAAATTAAAATTTAAAATTTCATTAACATTCTTGTTAAAATAATACTTGTTTCTCCATAATGGCACTATGTTGGGAAGCATTTCACAAACTCCCCCCCCCCCCCCCCCCCCCCCCCCCCCCCCCAATTCATCAGTCTTATTTTTGCTTTGAGACAAGACAAATTTTAAAGACATGAAACTTCCTACAGAATGGAAAATGCAGGTTTTGCACTTTCAGAGCATAAAAGGATGGGCCATTTGACTGCCCTTGGTTTTCTTTGATGCATACTGTCTATATGTGTATTCATATTGAATGCAGCACAATGCAAATCCTGGAAGCTGGAGACTTTTTTACCCTAACCTTATCAATAGCTAATCTGAAGCCATGCTTCATTAAGCATAGAGTTTGTGATCCTATAAAAGGGAGTAGCAGTTAAGAAGTGAAGATATAATTAGACACATCCATAACAAAAATCCCCACTGCACATCTTTTTTCTTTTAAGTGTTTTTCTAACTGTTTGTTCATACTGTGTCTAATTTCAAGCAGTACCCCAGCACTTACCTACAGTATGGCAGAGTTTCTAGAAAGAATAAAGACTGAAGATCTTACCATCTGACCTCCCAGAAGCAGCATCACTGCAAAGTTTCAGCAAGCACTGTGTGTAATAAATGTGCAAGCAGAGCTTACATGGTAGCTATAGTGCATTCTGCAAAGATGCCATCAGTGATGCTTCAGTTCTGGCTGAACGATCAGGATGTTCCTTCCCAGCTATCTCATAATGCCTTTGCACACAATTGGTCATCTAGGGAGAAACCCACCATGTTGGAACAGATGGTTCCTTAACCAGTTGGCAATAAACTCAAAAATAGGAGTCTTCCTAAAGCATCTTGCACTGCTAGTACAAACCAGATAAAGCAAAGCTCATGTTTCAAGCATGTGAAGCAGTCATAGATGGAGATGTGCAGTGAGACAACAAATGAAAACACAGACAGATTAGTAGCTTCACTTAGAAGAAACTCTGACACTGCATTTAGTAAGAATTTGGAATTATTTCTGAATCTGGTTTTGTCCTTATAAAAGGTATAGAAGAACGTGTGATTAGTGCCTCAATTATGTTCACTTTCCCAGCTAATAGCTACCCAGAAAGAGGGTTTCATAGATAAAGAAAAAAAGGAAAACATTTCTACAGATTCAAAGGTTCTTCCCACTAATAACATTAATGCCAAGTTCAATATCATTGCAGAAGCATATGGGATGAGGGAAAGGGAAAGGCTAACTAAAACATTCAAAATCTTGACAGCAGCAGGTAGGAATACAGTTTCTTGTGTATTTGGGGATGCTGGCCAGAAAAGGTTGCCAATTAGTTACCAAACTAATAGAAAAACCTATCTTTTTTTGCAAATTAAATTAGTAATTTGGAACTACCATGGATTAAATGTACTGTCCTGTAAAGGTGAACTGCTGAGCCACATTGCTTAGTCTCTCTAGTGAGTTAACTGCTACTAACAATAGAGACAGTAAACCTTAAAAAAACCTAACATATTCTAACCTGGGAGTCAACAAACACCTATGCAGGGAAATAAAAACCCCCATGAGGTCTAAATGATAAAAGCTAGACATTTTCTCTGCCCTCTCTGTGTGGAGAGTTTTGGTTTTGTGTGTCAATAGGAAGGACCTTAGGAAAAGGTAAATTTCCTTTTTCTTCCTCAGTGATGATCCTTGCTTCCTCTGTGCTGGCAGACTGGGGCTGCAGTGCCCCATCGTTACGGGACAGCTCAGTGGCATTAATCTCACTAGGAGGAAAACGTGGAAACACTGCAACTACTGTGCTCATTATAAGAGGAAAACCTTCTATCGCAAGAAATACAATATTGGTAATCATCTGGAAAAGTAGAAAGAAGATATAAATGTTACCAAACTCATACTGGCAGGCTTTTTTCCAGCAAGGCACACAGCAAAGGATTTATCTTCAATAACAGCTATTTTAGTAACAGTAATTTGATGTACAGGTGCCCAAGCAGCTCCAAAAATCAACTGAAAAGTCAGATTCATCTTTTTAATGACCAAAATTAAAAACCCTGAAAAACATTTTTCCCCATAATACTCTTTCTTTGTACAGAACAAAGAACTGCTGAATGCATAAATGTGTGAAAGGAAAAGGGTGAGGGTGTTTAAAATTCCTAGCTGAGAAGTATTAACATGATGTTACAGAAGTATGTAAAGATCTGTAAAAGAGTGAATTGAACCACTCTTAAGAAAGATAAAACGTGGGTATGAGTGTGACGACAGACAAATTCTGACAGCTGTCACAAACCTTGTAAGACCTTCGCAGCTGACATCAGTACATACATCCTGTTGCACTTAACATGCCCAAATCATAAAGCAAAAAGCCATCCTGTCAACAAAGCATTCTGTTCCCCTGAAATGACATGCCATCATTAGCATCAACGGTGCTAGCTTTGAATGATGTGTTACCTACTGTTCTAGCTACTGAGCAGAGAGAAAAATGGGTGAGAGAAAAGGACCCCTACAGTTCTGAATTGATCCTATAGTCTGCCCTGGCACACAGCAGGCAAATCTTTTCAGACATTAAAATTGATAGGGGTCTTTTAGTTTTTAGTTTTAGCTTGAGCATCTGCAACTCCCTTGGGCTGATTTAGACATGAGGTGCTCATGTCTTCTGGAGACAGTTGCATTAGTGTCTCTTCAGAATTAAGAATGACTCCTTACAGATCATGCTGTGTCCTTCTAACTCTTCTGTCACGTGCTGCTGGCAGGAACAAAATTCAAAACCTAAGCGCCCCTAATAAAATCACCGAACACAACTAGCTTGAAGACACACCGGAAATCCAAGGGGAAAAACCCTGCACCTTCTCTGGGCACTTAAATAGGCAATTCTCTCATGCTACCAAGCTAGAGTGTCAAACATAACTCATCGTTACAGATATTTATTTCTGAAACAAAGCACTACTTAGGAAAACATAAACAGTGTTTCCAGAGTACACTAAAACTAAAGCTTGTTTTCTTACAGGTCTTAGAACAACACTCTCTTGATTTATTTTCTCTAGCTACCTTTCTACTAAATCACTTAGTGGAAAAATATCCTTTTCTATTTCTCCTTTCTTTCTGGAGCACCCAATCATGGCTTGTAGTCACCAGTTAAAGAGTTCCATTGACCAGTGATACTCATCTTCAGATCTAGACTGTAGGGGAAATACTACCTGTCTTCTACGACAGAGCCTCGTTCTACCTTTAGGCCATAAAATGACACACCATTTCTGCACTCTTTCCTCCAACTATAACATTGCCTTTCATATCGTCCAGTCATGTGGCTGCACAGCACAGAAGTCCTTTTTGCAGATTTTCTCCTACTGTTGATGAAAAGCCAGTTCCCTTTGCAGCAAAAGATCTCACATTCAGCTGTAAGGGTATTGTGAGAGAGCTCTATAATCTTTCATCAGCATCCATGATTCAGGATGTCAACTCTCACTGAACCATGAAGGCAGCTTAATAGCAAACTAGATTCTGCAAAAAACTGTTTGCATAAAAACTCACCAAAAGTAATGGACTGCTTTTCCTCTACAATGTACTTCTCATTCAGGATGCAGTAAGAACTCTCTTTGCATTGCCTTATAACCCCCCCCAAAAAATTCATGTTAAGTTCAAGCACGATAATTAGGAAAAGTTATGCAAACTAGACTCTCCAATTACCAATGCAAAATACATTTTTTTTCCAATTTCATTAGTGTTTATGGTAGAGAAAATCACTTTTGATTATTAGGCCAAAGGACTACAATCACCTTGTGGTGTAATACAAGGGGTACTCTGTAAGAAAAAGCATCTGTTCCCAAAAGACATTTTTAAAGCTATATTTATAAAACAATAAGATTATAAATAAACTAGCAAGAAAAAGAAATCTGAATTTAAGTGTACCTGAGTAAGTATTTTGCCTCTCCTTTTGCAAAAGAAATCTCAAGGAAAAAAAGAAAGGTCCTATAATAGTCAAACAATCCTAGACAGAGAGCAGTATCTTGCACAACAGGACATGTTCCACATGTCATAGTTTTCAAGCCTCCAGAAAGGTTGCTTTTCTTTTTGCAAGCCAGTCCTTTGATATGCTTCATATGATGTAAAGCTATTTATGGATAGGTATATAATCCTGTCTAAACCTATTTTAAAAAAAAAAAAATTAAATCAATCCCCCAGCATCTACTATATTAAATCATGTACTCATTAGGAAACACTTCTGGAACACCAAACCTGACCATTAACAGTCTTAGTTGGGGAAAAAAGGCTAGGGTAGAATCTCAGATAAGTTCTCTCTCTCTCTTCTCTGAGTGCGAGAATTTAACAAGCAACCGTTTTCCAGCAGCTGACCGTGAAATGGATCATGTTTTATTTATTCTGCACAAATGGCAAATCACAGCAAAGTGTAGCCTTGGGATTAATCAGTGGGCTTTTATCTCTGGGGCACCAGTTGGACTTTGGTTCCTCTCAGAGTGCCTACAAATCACTCCGATTAGATGACTGCCTGAGCCATTCATCATTTGACTTTGCTGGCCTCAGGCATAATAACTGGAAGACTGTATAAAGGGGATGAGCTTCCACAGAGTGGGTCACTAAGGCTTGATATAAAGGGTGAAAATTAGTGTGGCTGAGAGATGGTTAGCGAAAAACAGTCAGCAATGCTGTGAAAGCCTCGTCTAGGAAAGAGAGGGTTACAGGGCCTTGAAACATTAAACTGCCTCGATTCCTGGATAAGGGTCTGGCACTTTTATAGCTGAGTGCTGGTGGCAGTGCCAAGGTCATACAAGTTGCAGCTTTCTCATCTCCACTCAGTAGAGGAAAAGGAGCTCCTGTGAAGAAGAATCAAAAGCCAACACAAACACAATAGAAAATTTATATTGGCTAAGATTTGCAATTGATGTCATTATGTCAGCTCTCTTCTAGATGGCAGGCAGGAGCACCTGGCATAAACAACCTACTCTGGAGAAAGTCAAGCCTACAACATCGGAGATATGTAAAAGATGTGCATTTTCTGGTGTTAAAATGTGACCAAATTTGGTCCAATTCAAACACCTGATTTTAGATATGCTGAAACTCTAAGGATTTTAGTTTTTTCTGCATTACATTTACACTGCACAGCTCCCCTTCCACCGATGCTAACATGGCAGGTTCAAATCTGAATTGCTGTATTTTCCAGTTTCCCAGATCCTTATCTACACTACCTGCAGAATAGGTGTCCCCACTGTGGTGCTGTGTGGCTCTCCAATATGACACTCTTTACTGCTGCGACTCTCAGGGAAAGCAACATTCATCGCAGTCTGACAGTAACTGCATCAGCACAAAATAGCAAAGGCTGCAAAATCTAGCACTGAAGTTTTGGATTCAAATCCTATGTCATAACGGTTCATTAAAATGGTATTTATTTAATTATTTGGAAAGTGCTTCATTTGGTTGGTATGTGATACATAAATTTGCAGAGTCCGTTTCTGACATTTAGGATTCCTGCGTTCCTAGCTTTGCTGTATATGTTTTCTCTGCTTACACATACAGTTCTTGTACTGTTTATGAATTTAAAAAATGCATTTTGATCTCTGTTTGGGTATGAGGCATATATAAATGTAAACCATTTTCATTTGGAAAAGTAAGTATTACAGCAATATTACTTATTACCTACTGCATGAACATGATGAATGTGTTTTCTCTTCCCTTCACACATTATCCATTTGATTCCTTTAGCCTCTTGTCAATACCCATATTCACAGCAGCTCCTTCTGTTCAGTGAGCAGAAAGGAAAAGTATTTTTCTTTGAAGCTGATGTGAACACTGCTCAATGAATCATTCAGCAAGTACTACTGCAGCTCAGTCATCCTACAGGCCATATTAGACCTAGGATCCTTGAATCGATAGCCAAAATGAGTCTTAGTATAGAGTGTCTTCTGTAGTTAAGATAAGCAGTAGCTTTCAAAGTATTAGGGGAAAATATTATACTCTGATCTGAGGTATATTATAATAGGATCTACTTAATATTCAATACAGCGCTTCCAACATGCTTTCATTTTAAATACTGTTAAATGTACTGCAATCTCAAATTTATCTCTCTGGAGAGCCTAATAATATTTTCTCCATTGTACTGCAAATGGAAAAGAATCCTCTAACATCCTGACACATTCCTTCTGAGATTTTCAGTGCTTTAAATCAAAGCACTGAAAGCACCAAAACAAGAGTTTATCGTAGCAACCCAGAGGGAAGCATCATCTCCAATATCCTGATTCTTTGCAGCTGCTCATTCAGCGTGGATGCAACCTGGTTATTAACAGTAACAAAGCTATCAAATTGGGAGTTCCTTTGAAAGAAAGGGCCACCTATATGTCCACATTGCATATTCTTTACGTGTAAGAGGTATCCATAAAAACTGGGGGAATTTATATCCAGATACATACTTACTCATATATTCTTATGCTTTATATGTACAAAGTTTTCATTACAGGAAACAAAACGTATAAAGTGAAAAAATCCATCAAGTTGAAAAGTCAGGGGTTCAGAATAGTCAGTAACAGAAGTCTTAATTCAGCTCCACTATACAGAGAGGCTATGACAATACTATTAATTATATGCATACAGTTTTACAGCTGGACTCCTGTCTCATTCAGCTCTCAGGACAGACAGAGCTCAGAGAGTGAGTTATCATAACCTCTTTGTTCTGTTCACTCAAATTTTGGTCCTTGGCCTTATTAACTTCCCAACAGATTTTGCTATGCTGACTATAGGGTTCCTAACTTTCTCCTGGTTTTTGTTTCTATTGTATTCTCCCCTGATGACCTCAGCAATTCTGGTCAAATTTGTTACTGTCCCCATTTTTCAGACAAGGGAACCAAGGTACAGTGGAAGTGAAAAAACACAAGAATTCATGGCCTAAATTGAAACACAAAGTTTCATTTATCAGATTATACAGCCTTTTAAAGCACTTTGGATTTCAAAGCAAAGCTCCACTAGACATCAGCTGCAGTTTTGAGAGCTCAGCACTCTTACTGCACGGAGTTAGGTTAGAAAATAAGACCTACAATAAGTTTCTACTTTAAAAATCCAAGAAACTTCTCCAGATTATTTTGTGGTAGATGCAGGAACAGACTACAAGGCTAGGAATGGCATTTATTTGCTTCATCTGTGACAGCATTCTTCTAACAAACCTCTCATCCTTTCACCACACACCACCTTGTTTCTGCAACAATGAACTAAGCAACCTCCATTCAATGCACTTAATGAGGCTGAAGCCTTTTGGAGAAAAAAGCATGTAATAAAATAGTGCATTATAGTGTTTATGTACATGAATATCAATTTAAGATTGCAGAGAAAACCGACTGCAGCATTTTTAAACTTTTGACTGCCTAACTTTTGCAACATTAGCATTGTTTTAATATATGAAATTACACCTAAAAGCACCTGGGCTTTTAATATAAATTTCTTCAGGCAGAACAATACATAATAATGAGAGTTCTAGATATATTTTAGTACAAGCTTCTACTGCTTGAATTAATGAAGCCACAGAGGTAGCAGGCCATTAATTCTCAAGAGGATCAAGGAGTAAGGGTGTTTGGAACATAGACCTTCAAAGTAGTTTTCAAAGCCATTTGCTAGTAGTAGAGGATGTTAAAACTTACAAATCCTCAGCATTTTCCAAAAGTCTCACGTTTTAGTGGAAATATATTCTCAAGTATTACTTCCTTCATACTTAGTCTGTCATTCACACTTGGCATGATTCCAGGTATATATATATTGCAAGCAGCAATTGCAGGAGAAGTTCTGGTCAACAGTGTCATCCTGGAACTGCACATATTCAGGGATATTAAGGGCAGATGAAAATTATGCTGATTTCAGCTTGAGCAGTACAAATTTCCCAAAACTAAAAATGCTAGAATATAGATCTTCCCACAGAAAACATAATCACAGATTTTACCAGCAGTACTACCTATAACAGATTAAACATATTACCTAATCTACAAAATTAGGAAATCAAATATAGGAAAAGAGAGAGGCATGTTTTGATGTACTCCAAACTTAGTTATTTCAGAGGAGACATGAGGTACCTTTGCTTTCCATCCAAGTGATTTCATTCTATTTCTGGAGTAGCACTACATCTTATACCTTAGAAGAAAAATGTATGTAGTAATAGCGAAGTAGCTTGCAGAAGAAATTTTAAGAGAAAAAGAGCATGTGCATGTGCAAAAGAGAGCAAGGCTCATGCATATATCTGACAAAATATCCATATCAGAATCAAGAATCAATCAAAAACTTCTGCAGTTTATTCACTGCTGTTCATGATAGATTTATCAAGTGTATAAATATTCTTAACTCTTGTGAACAAATGGCTCTTCACGTATATATCTAAGCTCTATGAAAAGTAGAGATGGTGTCAATAACTCTGATACTCAGAAAAATATCCTATTTGATTATCACAACTTAACTGAAATCAGAGCAAACATGCTATATGATGTGTTGTTAGAACATCATTCAAATACTTCTGTTCAGAAATGCATACAACTTCACATAATGAGAGGCTTGCATTTTCGAATAAAAACATATATCCCACACAGCCAACAAATCCACCTCTACTTCCACGTACATAAAACATTCATCTTAACAGCTGGAGAATGCTGCCAGGCAGTGATGTGGGCCATAAGGAGCTTAGCAGTTGCATTCCTTTCCTGCCTCTCCCCTGCAAATACTCTTGGACCCAGTTAAGCAAAGGAAAACAGAGGCAGATTGTAAGACAAGCCATGGGGCAGTAAGTTATTCCTGATGTAAGAAGTATGTCTTTAACAAATGGAAAATAGTGGTATGATACACGATACAATTTTATTTTCCTTTCTAAGTTATGGAAGCATTCAGAGTAGGATTTAAAAAAATCACAAGCATGTGATACTAGCCCTCATCCCTAAGTGACAGCCATAGACAAATTAACCATTCCACTCGAAAGCACCAAGATACTCTGCCATGCATTAATATGTTCTCTGAAACAAGGATTCTGTAGGTTTGTGTATTTTAGATAATCCCAAACACAGCCAGAGCATTGTCTCCTGTAGTACTAAAATATAGCCCACCAGGCTGCCTACTGTGGCAAAAGCTGTTTGCTTCTGTGGCAAAAGTATCTTGCTTCTCTGTGCAGGGGTTGTTGCCACCTCACACCAGTTTGCTCCACAGCACCCCCAGCAATCAATTGAAGCAGGACGGGCTTCCCTGCTTGGAGAAAGCTGATCATAGAAGTTGCTCCTGCCCCAGTATAAGTGAGCAGTTCTCATGGCTCCTCCAGGCACTTGGAGAGCCACCTCCTGCTAGGGAACAGTGGTGGAACAAAGGTTTTCAGGATAAAAGAGCAGTGGCCTGATACACAGCCTCCCACACCCCACTTTGAACACTACTTAGAGCCAAGTTCAGTTGGCCCTGAATCCTATTCTCTCTCCAGATGGTGATTAGTGCCCACACGTTGGTCTCAAGCCATAAGGCAGCATGTTCCCAGGAAGGCCTGTAGTGAGATGTTAGCAGTTGAAAAGAAGCAGAGCCAATCATTGCAGAAGGAGCAGACAGCTGAGAGAACAGCATGAAGCTGTGCTCCGTGGTCTGAGCAGTGCTGCCCGTACAATTAAGCAGCTTCCAACAAATCTGACCTCTGTTCAACCGACTGCAGAAAGCAGACAAAAAGTATCCTCCCCAGGAAGGACTGCTCTGTTCTGCTACAACAATGCAGAAATTGGTGCTACCTTAGGGGTTGTTCCACCACTGAAACCTATTCACCTTTACAAAGCGCAGCAGAAGACATCACAGTAATTTTTATTCAAAATCTAACCCAACTGGCAAAGTGATTATTAATAGAATGACCCTCCACGGATAAATATCATGTGTAAAAAGAAGTGACCGTAATCTGGACAGCAGACTGGCATGGACAAGGCTAAGGAGTAAGTGAAGTATTATCTCTGTTGTTAACTAGTCTGGGTTGGTATCACAGGAAAGAGAGAGGATGTAGGTTTAAACACAAAGGTTAATAGTTATTCTGATCACACACTAAAGGACTTCACCCATTTCCCCACAAATACGTTTTTGACTTCAACATTTATCAATTCCATTCTTCAGGTGGAATATAGCTGACACTGATACTGTTCATGGTATTCCATATGAATCCAATTAATTTTAAATTAAATGCAAGGTCCAAGCCTTGAATTCAACCTATAACTCAACAGAAGTGGCATTAACAAAGAAACTAATACAGCATGGGATTTTGGCAGTTTGTATCATAGAAAAAGCGATGCATGGCATTTTGGACTTGCCATAAGCTCCTGGTCATGAACATGAAAATTACCATGACTGAACTTAAATAAAAAAAAAAAGAAATGCAATTTGTAGATGAAACTATTTCTCATGAAAAATGGAACCTAAAACCAAACAAATCCAGGTAAAGAGAGTTTAAAATATTGTCTTCAGATTGAAAGAGGAAATGTTAGAAATGCTATATGTGAGTGCTGAGTGACTTCCTTTCCCCATCCTTATCATCTTAGCTTTTCTGGAATTCAGTCAGTCATTTTTTCTTCATCCAAGTGCTGATCTCAAGTGTTATGAATGATTAGCAGTACCTGCTGTATATTCTGGGTATAAAAATAGCTTATCTTTTGTCCACCATTGCCATTTAAGTCCATATCGGGTCAAAACCATCACTCATGGCATGACAAAGAATCCGAAGAGAATAGATGGTGGCTACAAAGGCAGACAACAGGTGAAAACTGAGAGAAAATAAAGGATCTATGCTATCCTATCAAGACATGAAAAAGCCACAAGACATGTAGGTCCAAGAAAAACCAAAGCAAAGTATGAAAATATAACAAAGGACAGAAAAAGAGGAAAAGTGTGACTAATCAAAAAGGCAAAAAGAATGGCACAAAAGAAATTCTGGCAAAACAAAGTGGTTTAATTTCATATCGCATTTCCTAAATCAGGCCATTTGGAGTACTAGTGAAGTGAGTAAATCAATACTGAATGCACTCCGTGCCTTTCATTATCAGGACATTTTTAACTGTTGTCATGTCTTGGGCCAGGTTGGCCAATGACAAGACAACGGATCCTCTTCCCAACCTCTCACTCCAAGGAGAGGAAGAAGAGAGGTACAGAGATTTGTGAGTTTAGAAAAAACTAAACTATTTTAATGAAATATTAATAGTAAAATAAAAAGGAAATAATGAAATAGATACAATATATACAATTATATACAAAATCATACCAATCTCCCAGGGAGATGTCACTGTCAGGCACTGGGAAAGTTCCAGACTGGACTCAGCAACAGACTGAATCCAGAAGCTGGGTTCTGGATCTGGCTTCAGGAATGTCCTGAGCAGAATCAAAGGCAAATGACTGACTCCTTGGATGTCAGTCATTGAAGATGCTGAGCCATTGAAGGGGAAGTCTAGAACCTTTGATCCCTCAGCTTTTATACTGAGCCTGGCAGATGGGATGAAAGACCCTATTGGTCAGTTTGGGTTATCTGACCTGTCCATGTCTCCCCACAGGTGTGACCCCTCCACAGGGCAAACATCCCAGTCAGCTGGCCCTGGTTTCCACGGCAACAAGGATACACAAGAGTCTCTGCCACTGAACAAACAGTTGGCTCTGCTCCACCCCAAACCAGGACAACTATACACAGAATTTTAGACTATCATCTGTCTCTGTTTAAACAATCAGGACTGGATTCCCATCTGTGTTCAAGATTTGTTCAGGTCTGACAGTTACACAGGTTAAAAAAAAAAGAAACTTCCTAATGCCTATATGTCCTATACTATACTTCCTATGCCCTTTCCCCAGAAAACAAGAGAGAGCTGCTGATAAGCCCTGCCTCCCGATGTCAGGTATATCTGAAGCTGTCTGGTGTTCTATTTAAGGACTCCATCAGCCTACAGCCCCATGTCACCCACCATCAATCACTGGAAAGCAGTTTACAGAGCTAGGATGGCTCAGAAATTTTAAAAAGGACTGGAATATTTTACAGCCTTCCTAGTGTTTTATGCCACAATTTAATCTATTATTCTGGCTGCACTTTGTACCTAAGAAAAGACAAGCATCTCAAATAAGGTTCATGTACTCTAGGAAGTTCCTGATGGGGCTATAAGCTGACTGGTAACCACTGAATATACACCTCCTTATACAACATACTCTGTGTGGTGTGAGATACACACAGAAACTGCGCTTGCTCCAGTATGAAGTATTGGTTTCTATGGATTCAGATTCCAGTTTGTTTCAAAATACAGTTTGTGCATTTCTGAATAAACAGGTTTGAATTAGGTTCCTAACTCAGCCTTTATAAATTCAGCTATAGCACATAATAGGATTATTTATGACTTCTATAAAGTGACAAGTGTCTGCTACACAAGTATTTGGGGAATTATACACTTTGAATGCCATCAGTTAAAAGCCAACCTCCATATTTGTATAAGATCAAAGCTGGTATTCTCTGTTTCGCCCCCATTCAGAAAGAAGATGTCAAATCTCTGCCGGAGTTTTTTGCATTCAGACTTTAACAGCCACTGATTATCCCCTATCACAGTTAAACCTGCTGGAAGCTGTTTGGAAAATTCCTCCTGTAGCTTTCTTTCCCTGTGCCTTCCTCAAAGCACCATGTAGGACATCAAGGTAACCCCCAACCCAGGAGGGAACTCAGGCAAAGGCTCCCCCATAACCTCTGATGCTTATGGCTGTGATAGAGACCCAAAACAAAAGAAGAAAAAAAAAAACCACCACACAGCATGACTTTGTACCAGTTTCTTCAAGGATTCTCTGCACATACAAATCAAAGAGGAGAGGCTGGGAAGGTGTGACCCAACATTTACCTCTAAATTACTACCCTTTTTTCCCCATAGATTTCCCTCCTGTTGGAGGGACTAACAGAGGAAGGGGAGGAGGGCAGGTAGTGAAAGGAAATTTCTTTTTATCTCCAAACTCCATCTCTCTTTCTTGTACAAGGGTAAGGAAAGGTAGTAGTGTTCAACCTCAGTAGCATGTAAATTTTACCCAGGCAAATCTCTTGTAACAGGTCAGGAATGATCCCTGAGGCCCCTGAGACTAGATTCCCACAATCACAGGCAATAGTACTAGAGATGTCTTATTCACAACATCTGTTCCTCACAGTACCATAAATCATGTCTTTCGGTTTAAAAAAAAATATAAATAAATTCACAGACATTTAATGTGCCATAGGAAGAGCGTAGACAAGACTAAACTCCCTGAGATGGCACTGGATTATTTAGATAACACTTTGAGGAGATCCAAAAATGCTCATGACTCATATTACAGAGCCGTGCAAAAATCAAACCAATCAGCCAAAAAAAAACCAAACTAAAAAATCCACAAAAATCAAAGAAAAAAATCAGTCATACCATTCTCACAGCAAATTTCCTGATGAGCCCGAATAAGAAAATAACAGTCTAAACAAAAGCACACCAACCAGGTACGTGACAATTCGTTGTCATGAGGAGCACCCCTACATCCTGAGTTTAGTGCCCCCCTAGTTGCAAGCAGTCTAGCTGACTCAGGGAACAAACAGAAGGGAACAAAATAAGCTTCAAGACATCCACCAGCTGCAACAACACTGTGCATCGCTGGGCAAGAAGGGAAAGGGGCAGGAACAATCCCTCCTGATCCACAGAAAAACATCAGGAAGCCCTGGTGCATAGGAGTAATACAGTATAAATCCTCAAAAAAAAAGAGTTATCCAGACTCCTTTCAAGGAAGATGACCTTTCTATCCTGGAAGATAACCTCTCTCTTTGATAGATCCAAGGGAAAACAAACAAAGTCAGATAACCAGGGACTCACAACACAGACTGAATTTCTTGTGTCAGAAACGTTCTCTTCTGGTTATACATTTAAATTTCCATAAGATGATCAGATCCCATGTAAAATGCTTGCCTTCACTGCACTATTTAGAAGTCATTCTTAATTGGCTCCAAGTCATGCTTTTTCAATAGTTTGTAGGATTTTTCTCCAGAATCATTATAATAATTGTAATCATTTTAGATGTTTGTTGTGCTAGTAAATATTTTATCAGTTTTAAATGCCTCTGAACTTCAAATCTGTCTCAAATCCATTTGCAAAAGCACAGGGAAACAATGAAATGGACTAGTACAAGTTAGACAAAATTAATTCCCTGGGCTTTAGTGGCAAAATAAACCAAAGATTACCGAATTTTTTGATGAAACTGTCATTACGGCTCCCTATAGTTCATGTATTATTCTCTGTAAAAACCCCAAGTTTCTAAAAATTCCTTCTGTACTTGTAGACCGAACAAAAAGTATTGATGTCATTTCATGTAGTTATTTTAGTACTGAATATAGCATATTGATTTTAAAGTCTTGAAATATGTAAAGTAAATGGACTTTTCCTAACCGTACATCACAGATATGCAATATATACAACAGCTTTGTACTGTTATATGGTACAAATTAATACAGATTAATGAAATGTCAGCTAAGGTCTGGTCCATATGCAGTTAAGATTGTGATAAATATCAAAATAACGATATTCCTGCCTTCACATGTTGCATTAAGCAGATATGTAAAATTTCTGGTTTGGTATAATTTATTGTATAAAATCAAAATGGGTTAAAATTAACCTGTATTAAAGATGCTGCTAAAAATATAAGCCTTGACTTTCCATGCCTGCATGATCCCACTGCCTCCCTACTGCTGGCAACAGCATGGTTACTTGGGCATGCCATCATCTGGGTTCAAAAACTGAACTGTCTGAAAACCACCTCAGGAAGGGAAAAAAATAAAACCAGCCCCAACCAATAACAAAACGATTAGTTTTTGATGAAACAAGCTCCCCAATCCAGCTGAGAACTTGGGTGCTACTACCAGAACAGGTAGGGGAGAAGAAGACAACCATCTCTCAACGGCCATGTGAACCTAAACTAGCTTAAAGAGATCATGGGAATGAGGCTGTTACTCTGGTCCATGGAAAGAAAATGTTTATTGGTGTAGGCCAGACAATTATACCACTCTAACAGAACTCAAATCCTCTACCAATTTATCCAGAACAAGAATATGTAACATGTTTGATGAAACTTATGCCAGAACAAAAAAGCTGTATTAAGTTCAGGCTTCGGTAATAACAGACCCAATCCACTGTAGGTAGACAAACTAATATTTAGCACTTTATTTGCAAAACAGATACTGCTTTGCATCAAGAAAAAAGATCTCTATTAAGAACAAGATATAAACATACAGGGGCCTGGTCTTTCCACTCTGACCTTCCAACCCCACAATCCTTTTTCATTTCATTATTAAAAACTCTCCTCATTTTTAAATGGCATGACTTTTACATGTCCAATTACTGTCATATACATACAAGGGTTGCCCTGACCATATTCTTTACTCAAATACAATGTCAGCTTGCTCACTTTGAAGGTAATTCTGGGCATGATGGCATCTGCAGTATCCACAAACAAATTGAAAAGAATTTTACAATGTTATGGACAAAGAAGCACTTATTAACAATTTACTTTTACATATTACTGGTAAACATTTCTCTAATTGTGGTTATTGTTCATCTACCATGGAGTATTTATTTTCAACAGCATTCTCTTTTGAGACTAAGTGACCATGTTCTCCTTGCTCCTCTTTTAACCAATCACAACACATACCACATACAGTCCTTTTCCTTAACCTTTGTACTCCAGGGACACCTGTGTCTTCTTCTCTAACCGTTGCCCAAGTTTCAATATAAAATACATCCTAACAGTCCACACACTGGACTGACTTCTTCAGTTTCATGAACCCCCAGTGATCACCAAAGGTCCTTTCAACAAGTAAGGTAGAAAATTCAGGGGAAAAAGATGACTTCAGAGGGGGACTCAGTACAGGATTGTGCCAGTGCACAGTCTGTTTCTCTCTCTTGCTTATTTTTGTCCACTAGATCTTCTCCATATTGATGTAAAATATCTGACCAACAGCTGAAACTACAGCTACCGGGCAGTAAGAAGCTCCTTGTACCTTCTCGTACTGGACTGTCAGGGTCAAAGATGCAAAACTAAAGGGGTCCAAGACCTGAAGTAATATGACAGTTTCTGTGTCCCATAAGCTGAGTATCCTTCATTTACCACCAGAATCTCAAGTCAGCTCATGAAAACGCACTGATGCCTTTCTTGCCTTACTTATGTTCCTTTCTTCACTAGCATCGGAGTCAGCATCTTGTTAAGAAAAATGTGCTACTTTGACCACAGTAAAAGAGTAGAACACTCTTACACTTTTATTTTTCAGATTATTGTAGTAAAGTATCATCTACAAAACCATCTTACTTGCTCTATGAAATCATATGCATTAATCCAAGCTCTTGTAAAATGGTCTATATATTTAGATACCTCTTTCTTGCTAAAAGCATTGTAGCTGATAATGGACCCTGATCAGCAGTAAACAACTCGGTATTTTTAGATGGTAGTGTGAAGTTACAAATGGTCAACCACCCTCTATTTTGTCCAGAAGGAAGGCAAATAAGAAAAATGTTAATATAGGAGTCAGATTTTTGAGTGCCACACTTGTAAAATAATCCCAGTGCAAAGAAAAGGTGCAGAGATAATATTCTTACCTAGTGCCCCATTCCCTCATTACCCTGCTGCTTTAAGTGTCTACATTTTTGAAAATAACTATTTGTGGAGCTTTCTGTTGGCTCTTTTCTCTCCTCTTACTGCTTTTTAAAAGAAGCACAATATACCAAAACTAACTTCTGTTGCAACTCCAGCTGAGTCAATGAAATTACACCAGGGAATTTGTCTAAGTGGGTCTGACCAAGTCCTGAACAGAGGTCTCTGGTCTGCTCTGATAAACTTTTACAGAGTAGGTTTCTGGGGTTTTGGGGGTTTTATTTGGGTTTTTACGTTTTTTTGGGTTGTTGTGGGGTTTTTTTTAATAGGTAAAACAGCATGTAGATTTAAGTGTCACAATCCATAGGACCTAATCTTTAACTGCAGAACTCCCTTGGCTGCAGAAATCAGAGCTCATTCACCAAAGGAAATGCAAGGCCTTCCCTTTGCAAAAGCTTTTATGCAGTGTCATTATACAATGCGTTGGCATCAATTCCCCTAAGATAAACAATCAGAACTCTAAATAATTAAAAAACAAGAAGCAAGCAGTGATCCAAGCATGCTAACTCTGAAACACAAAGGACAGATGGAGGACAGAGCTTTTCAGTGGAGATATGTCTACGGAAGCATTAGGAATACCTGCAATTCCTAAACATGAAACCAGAATCCAGAAAAGAAGGATAAAGTAGTAATGAGTGCAATTGATGTACAAGATTTTGTTTTGTTTTGTTTGAAATACAGATTTGAACTTATAAATTGTACTACAATGCAAGGAACAGCTTTCCCATAAAAACCACCCAGGTGGATTATGTTGGTATTACTGGCATATAGCTCAGTGACAAAAAGAGCAGTGATTCCCACAACTGCTGGCATATAGAAGAATTCCTAGCCTCAGGGCTGTTGTGTAAAGTCCTTTCAATGCTAAGTGACAGTAGTGTATAAGAGTCATGTACTCATATCCATTAGGATACAAATACCAGAAATGAATTAATGGATTTGAAAACATTTTTTGATGGTAGGAAACCAGCACAGCTGAATCCTGGAATACAACTCTGAAATTGCACATAGGAAGCTGAATGGTGATGACTAAGCAAGAAGTCATAATACAAGAAGTTTAAAAAACAATTTAAAAAATTAAGAAAAACAATCCACTGCCTAGATATTTAGATGGCAACTTATGTGTCTCACAATGTTTCCTATAGTGCCACGTTCAAAGAGTTTATTTTGCATTCTCACAACAGTCTCTTTCATTACATCTCCTTTCAAAATTAATTTCTTTAAAAAGACTTATGAACTGTTCTTGTTAAACTGTTTAACACTCCAATTAAAGCACTATGAATAAAAGAACACTTTGTAACTCAAGGTGACTGAAATCCCAAATAACTGCGCGATCTCAAGTTCTTGTTCTTGCCTTTTATTCCCCCCCCCTTCTTTCTTTTTAAAATCATGCTCCTTTCTTTTCTGCTACCCTTCTTGTTCTCATCTTAATTTAAAACCCAGGCTGCCAACCTTCTGTATGGTATCAATTGTCAGTAAGGTATTACTTGGTACAAATCAGAGTGTCGGATGAAACCCTTCAAGAATAAAATGTCTCTGTTTTGAGAAGAGCTCTACATGCACGTGGCCATGTAAGCGATAAGCACGCAGTACTAAAAAGAGGCACCTAGGACTATTTTGTTGGAGCTTACCCAATTATCAGCTTTAAATCAAGACTTTTTCCCTTTCTGACAATATGCTGTAACAAATGCACTCTCAATCCCATAATCCAGTGGACTGTATCACTTGCAGAATAACTTTAATAGAAAGGATATAAAATTCAATCATGAGATGAATAAATTAGGATCTTTCACAATACAGCGTATGTAGAATAAGTCCAGCAATAATGTGTTTGGGCCAAAAGTACTCCCTCATTCTTTGAAAAGAAAGATATAATAAATGTTTGCCTGAAGTAATAAAGACTATCTATCCAGCCCCTCAGGTCTTCCAGAGTGTCTTGAGATAGAAAATATCTGTAAAGACCAAGGAGAGTTTCATACGTAAGCAGTATGCCACCAGAATGCCCTTCCTAGAGTATTAATGAAATAAAACCCAAACCCATACCCACTATTACAATTACAAATATATTTTAATGCTTACAGTCAGAATTAATTGCAATATGCTTTCCTTAATAAGTTAATAATTGGAAGTCAGTTTTTGCATTTGACTTATTTCTACAGCATGCCACCTATACCTGAGATTGTCATCTCTGTTTTCCTCCTCCTCATTGTGCAAACTGTTTCTTCTTTCCTTTTCTGACTAATTCTGCCAGTCTATGACCAACTCTTTACTCCCCATAAATGTCTGCTTTCATCTGCCTTTAAAACTCTATGCCTCCTCTATGGTCTTTAATCCTCGACTCCCATGTAGCACCCCTTAGTATCTCCATCTACAGAAAGTGCAATCTCTCACGTTCATCTTCCCTCTTCAGTACCAAATCTGCCTCATGCTAGATTCTTCTAGCTAGGCCAATACTTCTGGTCAGCTGTCACAACTAAGAGACCAACTGTCACAACCTGGAGACCAATTAAGCAGCTCAAGAAGGAACAATCTTCTAGAAAACAAGCCAGAATTGTGTCAGGTAGCAGGGTTTAAAAAATACCGATAATGTCTATCAAGGCTTCTCTTTAAATCACCAGGCTTGTCAAGCCCCAAGCTGCTCTAGGAAAGATCACAATTCATCTTCAAGTTTTGGATTAGGTGTGGAAGAAGAAATCTTGGCAATTACAGTCCCAATGCTCCATTCACAAAACTAATTTAGGAAACAAAATGAAAAAGGAGGAAAATGCATGTGTTTTTAAAAAAAGCTAGATTAATTCTTACTTTAATAGTCTGCAAAATGGCCTTCTTGGACTCCAAAGCACCAAACCATGGAATTATGGATACCAGAGGCTTACAGTAAAAAAGTAAAACAGAGAAACACAAAAGGATTCAAGCTGTGTGTAAGAATATTAACAGGTCCAAAAGTCAGAATCACAGAATGGTTTGGGTTGGAAGGGACCTTAAAAGATCATCTAATTCCAACCCCCTGACATCAGCAGGGACACGTTCCACTAAGACCAAGTTACTTAACGCCCGATCCAGACTGGCCTTGCTGGTGAAGACTGAGGCAAGAAAGTCATTGAGTAACTCAGCCTTCTCCATATCCTGGGTCACCAGGTATCCCATCTTCTTCTGAAGAGGGCCTGCATTTTTCCTAGTCTTCCGTTTATCAGTGACATACCTGTAGAAGCTTTTCTTGTTGCTCTTGACACCCCTGGCCAGATTTACTTCAATCGGGACTTTAGCTTTCCTAACCTGATCCCTGGCTGCTCAGACAATTTCTCTATAATCCTCCCAGGCTACCTGCCCTTGCTTCCACCCTTTGTAGGCTTCCTTTTTCTGTTTGAGATTGTCCAGGAGCTCCCTGTTCATCCATGCAGACCTCCTGGTGTTTTTGCCTGACTTCCTGTTTGTTGTGATGCATCACTATGAGCTTGGAGAAGGTGATTCTTGAATATTAACCCGTTTTTTTGGGCCCCTCTTCTGTCCAGGGCTTTATCTCACAGTACTCTACCAAGGGGATCCCTGAAGAGGCCAAAGTCTGTTCTCCTGATGTCCAGGGTAGTAAGCTTGTTGTGCACCCTCCTCACTACCTTAAGGATCTTGAACTCTACCATCTCATGGTCACTTCAGCCAAGGCTGCCCTTGAGCTTCATATTCCCTACCTGCCCCTCCTTGTTGGTAGGAACAAGGTCCAGCATAGCACCTCTCCTCATTGGCTCTCTATTGAAGGAAGTTATCATCAATGCATTCCAGGAACTCCTTGAATTGCTTATGCCCTGCTGTGTTGTTTCTCCAACAGTTGTCAGGGTAGTTGAAGATCCCCATGAGGAAAAGGGCTTGAGAACATGAGGCTCCTGCTTGTCTGTAGAGGGCCTCATCCATTTGGTCTTCCTGGTCAGGTGGCCTGTACAGACCCCCACTGTAATGTTACCTGTCCCTGCCCTCCCTTTAATCCTGACCCATAAGCTCTTGATCAGCCCCTCACCCATCCCCAGGTGGAGCTCCATACACTCCAGCTGCTCCTCCATTGACATAGAGGGCAATACCTCCTTGTCTCCCCTGCCAGTCCTTCCTAAAGAGCCTGTATCCTTCCATTCCAACACTCCAACCATAGGAGCCATCCTGCCATGCGTTTGTGATGCCAATTGAATCATAGCATTGCCAGGTATATGCACATCTCTAATTTGTCTTGTTTATTCTCCATGCTACATGTGTTTCCACAGAGGCATTTAAGTTGGGGCCACAATGAAGCTGACTCACTGGCTTGAGTGGCTGGAATTCCTTCAGCTGCATTCCAGGTGCTCCCCTGCTGACCTGTGATCCTCCTCCAGGCTAAGTGCAAGGTAACATGTACACAGACACCAAGGAAAATCTACAAACAGAATAAGAAATTACTTGCTAACCTTTACCATCTCTGGGTCTTATTTCCATTCCTGCCCTTCTGAAAGGTGGAGTCCATGCTAGAGGTCCATGATGAGGTCAGAGTTTGTGTGGGAACAGAGAGATGGGTTATTGTCATCAACAAGAAATGTCATTGCAATGCTAGAACAGGTATTGCCAAGTATTCATCATGATAAAAGACACACCTCCCTGCACCTAGGCAGACCACTACTGAAAAACAGTGACTTCATATTTAAAAGGCAAGAAAACATTCTGGATGTGTGGGCCCAATACACATAAATTAATCTATTTTTGCTACTAAAAAGTGGGAGCAATGCAAATAAAACTTGTCTGCATGTGAAGTTTGTCCCGCTGAAGGCTTGCCTGAGCCATGGTTCTCCTCACTTGGGACTATACACCCTCCACATACAATTGAAACAAGTAAGGTGTGGCATCAGTCACACAGTGTGACTATAAATATAGGAGAAACTATGAGTCCATATGCACAGGAAGTACCTTAAGGCAAACTATTTAATACCAGAAAGCTGGATTTTGTCATCTTGCTGTTTCATTTGCTGCTCCTCTATTAACAGAGAAGTCAGTTGTCATTAAGGCTCCTCAAAGGAACACGAATAAGTGCTGAGATGCTATTGCCTTCTGCCTGTTGCTAGGATTAACAGCAAAAGATAGCAGCCACCAACTGCCTAGTAATTCAGGAAGAATTGCTGAAGGGTCTGTAAGGTACCAGGAATTTCAATCAGAGGCTAAACAAACTTGTCTCTTATCCCACTACTCCACTCACAATTTTCCCTCTGGGAAGACAATCAGAAAGACAACAAACTGCATGTGTCAGATGTTACGCACATCACTTAGCATTCAGAGAAACAATAGTATAAAACCCATACAAACCTTTTAAAAAATGCTAAGAAACCTTGCAGAATGGTTGGGGGGGGGGGGGGGGGGGGGGGGGGGGGTTGTGTGTGTGAGATTTATTTCCAGAAAGTTTTAAATCAGAACAGAAACAATAAATGATAAAAATAAATCTGATTAAAATAAAACTAACATTTCCTAAGAAGGAGAGCTGCTTTTTCTGAATCCCCTGGAATTACCCGGTCACACTTTAGTAAAGAGCAGTTTCTGACAGAATTGCCTGTATTAATCCCTAAGCTGCTGAAAGAGATGCAGTACTCTCAGTCCTTTATATCTGTATTGGGAATGATAAGACAGTGATTGTTTGCAGGAAATTAACTCCATATATAGCAATAAACTGACTGGTACCAAGAAAGCTTTCCACAACATACACCTACACTGCGTGCCTAGATACATCAGCTTGAGACATCAAACAGCAACCTAAAGTAAGCCAGCACTCAGAAAGCCCCATTTTTAGTTGGGTTTCTTTGAAAACATCTTTAGATCTCCCTAGAAAAAGGTTCTGCCTACATATGATGACTGTGGATGATATGCAACTACTGGAATTCATGGCATGTAGTTAAGTAAATTCATAGGACATTTAATAAATAAGGAAAAAACAGAAAACACCACAGTGTTAGCAAAGTCACACCAGTATGGAAGGTTCCGTTCTCAACAAAACATCAAATCTCATAGAAATAAGCAGCTTTATTGGTGACTCTAAAAAGAGTACAAGGGAAATTGATACTATGGCCTCAAAAGATCTTAAATGATATTTTATTGAGTTACAGTAAGCTATCTTGTTTGTTCAGATAACTGTGATGGTAAATTTCACAAAAGATCTGAAGTTAACTTTTGAAATCATGAGTTAATCTAGGAGTAACTATCAATATGTATAAACAACCTCAAAAAAAATTCCCAGAACAGCAGGACATTCAACAGAAGTTAGATTTACAGGTGTTTTGTAGGGATCTGAAGATAAACTGTAATTAAGAGATAGTGGGGTTTCTTAGAAGATCCTAGTAGATGAGGCTTTGAAAATTTAACCATGAGGGAATTAACTGATGAGAGAAAATTAAAAGATTATTAGCAAACAAATAATTAGTCATCAAGTAAGATTCTCCCTGCAGATTTTCTTTTTAAAGCAGGTCAAACGCCAAAAAAAAATAAATACAGAACTTTGCAACAGTTCCAAAGATGAAAAAATTTTCCTCAGCTTAAATGCTTTATACAAAAAGATTAATTCATCCATTGGATTGCACCGGGAGCTGTCATCAAGCAAACTCATCATTCAAGGCCTGTCAAACTGAAAAATACCAACAGGGAGCACTAGGCACAGGCCACATCCCAGAATCTATCTAGAAAAAGCAAAGGTCCTATTAAAAGTACATGGACACTGGCCCAGCCTGTTTCTCCCACACAGGAAGCTGAGCAGGGTCAGAATGGAAGAAGGCATTAGCAAAGGCCACAAGCACAGTAGCAGTTGCTCTTCAGAAGCAAATGGACCCTGCTCAAGCAGGTTCTCCCTGCTTGAGAAAGCTAAGATGAGCTCCCACTCAGAGACCTGCACCAATTCATGACTGGACCTGAGGTCAGAAAAATAGTACAAGACATTATACCTCATGCATTATATCTCAATCCTGCACGAGGGTTTAGCCTACAGGTTTACCTGTAGACAAGTAGCAACTGTATCTGGCCACGTCAAAGGGACATATGTATTTCCAAGACTTGGGAACATAACATAGCAGAAAGGTAAATAATAGATTAAAAAAACAAAAGGTAAAACATAACTATAGTACTAAATTTAAAAGCTACAGAGAAAAAGGCTGTACCCATTAAAAATCTTAGGGGAAACAGGGCTAGGATTTCCACTGGCTTATGAGAGCCAGGGAAGTACCTAAGGTGGCTGAAAAGTTGACTGGACCATTGGGCTCAAAGGCTATTGGCCAACAGCTCAAAGTCCTACTGACGGTCAAATATAAGTCATGTTCCTCATAAGTTATTTCTGGGGTTGGCACTACTAACATCTTTAACAACACCCTCATCAATGTGATAAAGTGCACCACCAGGAGGTTCTCAGGTGACGTCAACTTGGAGGGAGCTGATGACATGCTGACAGACCAGTGCCAGCCCTGCTGAGAAGGGGCTGGGTCCCAGTGGGTAAGAAGGACAGCACGAGTCAGCAGCATGCCTTTGTGAAGGCTGACTGTGTCCTGAGCAAAAGTGTAGCTGCCAAGAACAAGGAAGGGACTATTGTCCTCTGCTCTGCCGCTTGGGAGGCTTCACTGGAACACTGCATGTCCAGTTTTGGGACTCCCTGGAACAAGAGAAATACTGACACCCTGAAGAAAGTCCAGAACAGGGCCACAATGGTGGGTCAGTGTGGAAAAGAGCAGACTGAGAGGATGGAATTTTTCTCTTCAAATACCTCCCAGGGGCCACAGAGAAGACCAAGGCAGATTCTTCTCAGAGGTGGATACAGCAAAAGGACAAGTTGGAGCAAGGGCAGAGTTCTCTGGGTGTAAGGAAAAAAATTTTCACAAAGACGGTGGTTAAGCCAGAGATCAGGCTGTCCCAACAGAGGCTGCAGAAGATCCATCCCTGGAGTTAACAAAGACTTCACGGGAAGAGGTTCTGTGCTACTTGACTGAGCTTTCAAGGCAGCACTGCTTTGAGCAGGGGGTTGACCAGAGACTTTCAGAGGTCCCTACCAGTCTGCGTTCCTCTCTGAGTCTGTGTTGGGTTGGTTGGTTTGCTTTTAACAGGGTAAGCAAAAACTTTTTTTTTCTTTTTTTG
>BJBW01003037.1:33359-58490 GCA_004320125.1 Scolopax mira
AAGCAGGAAAGATCTGGGTAAGGGAAAATCTATTTGCCTGTCAACATTTTTCACCTTGGAGATGAGGAGTTTAGATGATTACACACGCAGATGTGTATGCATACAGACAAGGGTTATTTTATTTTGCCTTTAACATTTGCTGTTGTAAATTGTGCCCAAGTATCCTTCTCAGACTCGTATATCCCATAAAGTTATTTGCAGAGTGGTCCCATGACTGGAGACTTTCAGAGGTCCCTCCCAATACATTTTTTTTCACCTGATCCTGTGTGACACGAATCATATGGATGCTTATTACACACGGGAAGAAACCTCCTCAGTCATAATAGGCACAGAAGCCACTGATATAATCACCAAGGTCAAATCTGTTCACAGCAGAGATAAGGTCTCAGGCAGAATGAAGAAAAGGAAGACCAGTCACAGAGTATTGATCCACTAGGACCTTCCAGTGGAAATTCCAGAACAGTAAAAATGAATGGGCAAGTCCTTAGCTCCAACTTCCTGCTCACAGTCAAAAAGGATCCAGACGACAGTGCTTCTCAAATCACAAGAACACATGAAGAAAGACACCATTTACACTGCTGAGGTCAGGAGATGAAACAGTCCCCATCAACATCAATAGTATAGCATTTTACAGAGACATATGGAGTTTCTCCTTGTACACCTCAACTGCCAGTAGCTGGCTTTAGAAAAGTTCCCTGAATCCCTGTAATTCCACTTATCATTTTCATTCCCTTTGAAAAAAAGAGCAAGTATACAATTAGTCAGCTCAAGAAGAACTTAACACAATATCAGACTCTCTGTACAACAATAAACAGTATCTCCCATTACAACTGAGACCCTATCGTTACATCTCATTAGTGCCGAGGTAATAGCTGACAGAAACGATTTTTCCAGTTAGTAACATCCAAGAAGGTAGCCAGACAATGAAGGGGCTAATTTCACAACAAAACCCAGGCATGAACTTTATAGTTTACGTGGATCAAGTTGCTGAAAGCTCCTGTTTACCATTTCAAACACATGATCTGGTCCAATGATTAAATCAGACTCGATAGCAGATGCTGAAAAAACCCATCAGGCGTGACACAAAAACCTAGACCAGCAGCTGCTGTCTGCCTTATTTAACTATGGGGATCACTACCAATCTCCACATGCTTCTCCCTGGTCACATTTCTCTGTAACTACCAAGACAGAGACACCTTAAACCTGATTAAGCCTGACTATAACGAGCCATCCTCAACACCACACTATGCCCTAGATTTAATATAAAAGATAAAAGACACGGTGAGGCTGGCCCAAGAGGGCCTGCTAGGAACCAGCCTGATTAGCAGAAACATTACAACATAGAGAGGGTTGAAGCATCGCTGTTATTTCATTCAGCAAAACTGTTTTCAAATATAATAGTTGAATAGCTGGGTTAAGTACATTGCCTATGCTATGAACCTGACAGGAGGAACCAGCTGGAGCCTTGAACTGAAGCTCTTTATCATCAGAAGTGAAAAAATCTGGATACCATGGGAGACAAACTGTCACAACAACAGAGAGACTAAGAAGTTCAGATGGTGCAAATTTTTGCAGGTGTCCTTTGACTACAGTCCAGGAACATCCATCTAATTCAGCACGCAAACTAAACTAAATCCACAACACTTAGCTGGGAAACTATGCAGTGGGTACACTAGAAATAAGGACTATCATAGAAAAAGAGGGAAAACAATGTTAGTAAGAAGATATAATTGGAAAATGTTAAATCCCCCTCATACTGAACTGAGAGAACAATGTGATTCTGTGTTCATTTAAGGTATATGCACTCCAGATGACAGTTCAACTCCTTTTTCCACACCACATGTTGAAACAGACCCAAGGAAAGTACAATGTATGAATAAACCAAATTTTATCATGTGTCTTGACAGACTGATTTAACTGATTCCTGAACTCCAGGAATTAGACTGATTTTACCATTCTCAAGGCCTAAGCAATAGGAAGTCACCTGAGCTACACAAAGCTACACAAATCTGAGGATAAGACACCCTTATCCTCAGGTTCAGTATGTTACTCTATAGAGCTCTGTCTATAAGACATGTCAAAATTTACAGTGAAGTCTAGAAGGCTCCCTTGGAAGATCCTGCAGTCACTCACAGCTCATGGCAAGACAACTCAATACACACAAACTTAACTTATTTTTGGGAAACTTAACTTAGGTTTAGGGGGAAAGCCGAGTATGACACCACATCAACAAAGTTGCTTACTTTTTTTATCAGCTCCCCTGCCCAATACCTTTTTCAGAAGGCATTAATATTATGGGTACTTTTAAAAGTAGGGTTTTGAAAGTACTGTACAAGGACATGAATCAGAAAAGCCATTGCATAGTTTATTTAAACATAGTCTACGAAGAGGAAAACCTGTGTTATTTTTAAGTTCCCCCTGACAGAGACACACTCCAACCCTGAGCAGTGACTGATAAAATGGACTGTGAATCATCATGTTAATATTTTCATTAAGACAGTGAAAAGAGACCAGCTCCTGCCGACATGACTACTTAAGATGTAAAAAGCTGCATAAATTTGCAGAAATGGAGGCAAGAACACTTCAGTGTGTCTTGTCTTGTGTCACACAGCTCCAGACTCCATAGCAGTGATGCAACAGCACCTCAAAACCCACCGTCATAATGGCTGAGTGTTCCTGTGTTTGTTGCCACCTTAAGGTAGAATCAAATAGGGGCACAGCAGTCCCCAAACAATAGCTGGATTCAGAGCTCCAGAGAGGAAGAAGCTGCTAATCCAAATTTCTCTGGATGCTCTCCATAGTGTTGGCTCAGACTTCATGATTGGATACGGAGCAAAAATGACATCAAGGAAAAACACATAGGGAAAAAGAAGCTTCCAGCTTCTTAAGCTTAAAGAAATGTCTTGATTTGGAGCAGATCTCTGCAGCCCCTCAGAAGATGTATGCCACCTTTGGACTTGAGTTCTGTGATACAAATACCTCAAATACTAATAAACTATAATTAGAGTGCAAATCCTTTTCTGACTTGTGTTTAAGACTAGGACTTCTATCATCTGGAAAACAAAGGTCTGAGAACAACAGAGCAGAGGTAATGAAGATGCACTCTAGCCATTTCAAACAAAGCTTCTGTCTTTAATGAATCTTATAATAACTTTACAGAGAGTTACATTGATTTTTTTTAATAGTGCCAGGAAAGATGTTTTATTTATTTTTCTTACAGGAAACCACGTCCAGTCTATATTATAGTTCCAATTTCAAGTCAGCATTACAGACTGCTACATGTCCACATGAATCAGCAATGAAGCCAGTCATTGCTGCATAAAGCTGAAGAGAAATGGCATCAAAATCAAGAAAAGAGGCTCCAGCATTTTCAGTACTTATCCAGCTGTTTTCTTTACAGGTTGTGTACATAAAGACAAAACCAAAATTATACAAAAGCCTTCCTTAAGTTGATCAGCTCACTCCATGAGAAGCAAATACAGTAGAAAACAGCACAGATTGCTGCTCAGAGGAAGAAGTTTAAGTCCCCAGAATTTGGATAAGGAACATGATGGGTGTGTACTTACAAAAGGAATGAAGTGATTTATATTTTGAAACAAGCCCCTAAGACATACTGAAGACTTGTTTTTTAAAATGCTTTGCAGAAGTTCCTGCAACTAGAATATTCTCACACTGTGGCTGAAATGTGTGAAAACAGAGATTGCTAAAAATCACAGTAAGCAAGTACATGCAACGAGTACTGGAGACTTAACTCTTGGGGTATTTTCCAAGCAGACTCCTCCTGATGCCACTATTCTATGAACATTCTTGTTGCTATGATGATCAGCAACTGAAGACTCAATACTTCTATCAGACCAAGAACAGATATTTCTTATGTATTATTGACAATAATTTTTATATTAAAAATTTCCCACATACTATTGAATGTCTAAAAAAAAAAATAATTCCTGTTGATAGAAGGACCGAACCCTTCTTTGAAGTATCCAGTGGTTTTCAAAACACAGGGAGGAATTCCAGGAGCTCACTTTCTACTCCCTTTCTCCACAACAGTCTTTTACTATCAGTTTGTTGATTTGAGATGACTGTTTATCAGGGAAAGGGGAACAAACCTTGGTAGGTCACAGAGGACACAGCAACTCTTCTCCACTGAATAGGATGGACCTATCCAGATCCAGTCTGATCTTATCTTCGTTTGCCCTCATAACGCATTTCTTTTTGTTGAGGGTAAAGGAAAGAGAAAAAGAATGGAAACTTGCTCTTCAGGTCCCAAGCACAGTACCAGTGACATTCGGTACATTTGCAGTCCTATATCACACTCTCAAACTCTTGTCCTTAATTTCTCTAAAGAAGTTTAACAAATTTGACATTTCAAACACAGACCACGTTATTGTTGCCAATGTTAACTTTTAAAATTACCATCTATCTATATGCTTCCATGATTTAAGTCAAAATAGTAAATAGAGTTCAGGCAGTGCCTGGGAAGTTCACCATACAATTAAATCCAGCCATGAGCAATTAACAAACAGTTATCTCAAGCAGGCCTAGACTAGGTGAACACAAGCTGTTGCTTGGTGCAGTACGTACAGTACACAACCCTTCCTCCTCTGATCTTTCAGAAGTTATCTGTCTGTATTTACATTACATAAATGTGATTGACACAGCAAGCAAGTGCTTTGGCATAGTTTAACTCCAGGTTCCTCCATTCAACAAAAATTCAGACAGAGGGACATGATGTAGAAAGGTGAACTGAGAAAACTTCGTTTGTATAAAGTGTTTACGAAGCTTATCTACTTAGTTCAGGTATCTATAGGAAAGAACAACCTGCTAACATACAAAACACCAAATACCTCCCATTTAAAACCCATTTCTTGAAACGGTACTATTCCATGACAGGAATCATAGAATCATATGGGGTTGGAAGGGACCTCTGGAGATCATCTAGCCCAACCCCCCTGCTAGAGCAGGTTGCACGGGAACTTGTCCGGGCGGGTTTGGAATGTCTCCAGAGAAGGAGACTCCACCACCTCTCTGGGCAGCCTGTTCCAGTGCTCTGCCACTCTCACAGTAAAGAAGTTCCTCCTTGTGTTTAGGTGGAACTTCTTATACTCAAGTTTGTGCCCATTTCCTCTTGTCCTATCACTGGGCACCACTGAGAAAAGACCAGCCTCGTCCTCCTGACACCCTCCCTTTAAGTATTTGTAAGCATTGATCAGATCCCTCCTCAGTGTTCTCTTCTTCAGACTAAAAAGACCCAAGTCCCTCAGCCTTTCTTCACTAGAGATGCTCCAGGCCCTTAATCATCTTTGTAGCCTTTTGCTGTACCCTCTCCAGCAGTTCCCTGTCCTTCCTGAACTGGAGAGCCCAGAATCAGACCCACTGCTCCAGATGGGGCCTCTCCCCAGGGCAGAGCAGAGGGGCAGGATGACCTCCCTCCATCTGCTGGTCCCAGTCTTCCTGATGCCCCCCAGGATGCCATTTGCCTTCTTGGCCACCAGGGCACATTGCTGGCTCATGGGCATCCTGTTGTCCACCAGGACAGGAGGGAAGTGGGTGGCCAGCCCAACGGTGTCCTTGATTGGTGCCCCAGCTCTGGTGGAGAAGTGCTGGAGCAGGGCTCATCCCTCACCCAGCTGCCCTGGGTGCTGCCTGAGCATCTCCGGTCTAACACCCATATAGAAGGAAACAAAACCATTTCAGATCACAATAGTAGGTGCTTTCTCACAAAAAGTTACCTGATGTCACTCAAAGAGCCATTGCCCCCAGTTGCCTTGGATAAAGTCACCCACCGAGCCGAGGACACCGCGACCAGTTGGCCAGCACCCTGTGCAAAGGAAGGGCATTTAAGCTACAAATTAATAAATCCAATATTTATGCTGGGTTAGGGTGAACGCCTCAACTCCACTCACGCATCAATCCTCACAAGACTTCTGCATCCCCACCCTTTGCTCCATTTTATTCGTAGGGAATAAAGGCTTTTGTGTGACACAAAGTGAGAGAGATGAGCTCATAAAGTTACCAAATGACATTCCCTGAGCACCCACCACTCAAGCAGTTATTTATTAACCGTGCTAGTAGACCTAAAAATAGTTTTGATTGCATGCAATGCCATCTATGCCAGCAATTAGTAAAATAAATATAACTACTCAAACTATTAACAGCACATTCACCTGAATAACAGCAGACAGCGGGCCCGGACGCTGTGTTTGAAAGCTTCTTATGAAACCTCTTATTTTTGATTTTATTTTTGCCCAGCCAAGAATCTGCACATTGTGAGAGAGCAATTGTCAAGAGCAGAAACAGATGCAATCGTTTAGAACGTGTTAAATGTAATACTGATGAAATAGCCCTTTCAAGGAATCTCAGCTGGCTTTCTGCTCAGCCGTAAAAATATTGAAATAGAATGTCCATTTCCTCCCCTCGACTTACTTATGGTTCTCATTTCTGAGAAGAATACGGGCTGACATTTATATCTCCACTCCAAGGCAGGTGAATATTAAGGACAGCGAATATAATTCCACACCATTTCAACAAATCATAACACATCATGGATTCTGCAATAATTCCACAATTCTAGGGTAAGATTTGCACAGGAAATAAAATTTATACTGTCATCTTTCCACAATAGTTTCTCTATAACTTTTCTCTGATACCCTTGAGGCGCAGACAGGTCTAACAGAACCACCTGGTTCATGTAGATGTCACTGATGCCAGGGGAGAACCACCCCATCTCTCTCGTCCATAAACTGCTCAAATGTTGCTGACCTCTTGAAGGATCCATTTAGTTTTGGCAAGAATGGGTAAAGATTGGGTTGCAGCTGGAGGTTTCTTCAAAAACATAAACTGGTTTGATTTTTTTACCCCTTGTTTAATCCCGAACAAGCACACAGGCAAGCAGAAGGTGGAAAAGAGCTTCTGGGCTGGGTCTGGCAGGAGCCAAGCAGTTCAGGTCCCTCAGCTTCTCAGCGGCCCATGTTTCCCTCGGGTGGGGATTTGGGGGTGCTGTGAGAATCAGAACTCATCCCACCACTTTCCACCAGTTTGAGATCGACTGCCATATGTCAATGGAGTCTCCTTCTCTGGAGATATCCAAATCCCACCTGGATGGGCTCCTGTCCAACCCGCTCTGGGAGATCCTGCTTTGGCAGGAGGATGGACTAGATCATCTCCAGAGATCCCTTCCAACCCCGTATCATTCTGTGATCTGTCACCTCAAACTTCAGCAAAAATACACTGGGGCCATTGAAAAGTGGTGACATCTCCCTACAGATGCCAAGCACAAGCCCACAGCGCTTCTCAGTTGAGAACGAGGATGAAACGCTGAGCTTCCACCACCATCACTGGTACCACCGTCCCTCAGTTCAGAGCAGAACAGCCACATTTCTCCTGGAACTCTCCTCCAGCTGCAAACCTGCAGGTGCTGGGAGACCTCAGCTGGGTCAGCCAAGCTGCCCATGGCCTGGCTGAGGACCAGGCCCACTGGGGAGGAGCAGCTCAGGCACTGCTATTTTACACAGCATCCCCTGTAGGCCTCTTGGAGACCCAGTACTTCATTTTCAGGGATATTTTCAGATAACCTTGTTGTGTTTTGAGACAGAAGGGAGAGGCAGAAGAGCCTTGGTTCCCCGACACAAAGGCTGGAGTGAAGATCTACCTCCTCTTCAAACCAGGGCTATTTATAGCCACCTGAATTTGAGCATCTCCTAAAATTTCAAGACTTGAATGAGTCTGGCAGGAAAGAAAGGCTCCACAGGAGGGGAACAACATGGATTGATGCTACCTCCAGCTCCTGTTTTTTGCCTTCCTATTTGTCCTGGGGAGCGGGTGGCTCAGATCCCACCACATCTTGCTTCGATACGCCGGGTTCCTCATTCAGAGACACCCATCCCCGGCTTTAAAGAGGGATCAAGCCCTCCTCCACCAAACCAAACAGGCTCCCAACTTGCCACAGCAGCTGAAAGTCAAAAGGAAAACAAATTCTGCCCGCTGAGGCTTTGAACAGGCTCTTTGATTACCCAGCCGAGGGAGAATTGCTGCTGCTATAGAAACCGCAGCCACCGGCCTGGGGACCAGGCAAACCTGGAGATGGCTCAAACTGGGAGATGTGCCAGGGGCCACATCCAGCCCCCCGGAACCAGCTGAGAGGTCATTTGGGTAGGCCACAAAAATATCGAAAAATAATCTCGAAATACAAGCCCCTGCTCTCTTTCAAAACTTTTCTCCTAACAGGTACGAGCGAGCCAGAGATGTTAAAGGCAGCGTTTCCCCAGCCTGGTGAACAACTTGCTCCTCATTTCCTTCTAGGACAAAAATCCATTGGAAATTTAGTGCTACTTACCCCATCTCTGCCCAGTTTGGGTGCGGGAAGGAGAGCCAGAACCTCTGCACCAAACCTGTGGGTTACAACACGAGAAGACAACGTCCAGAGCTCAAACATCCCTAAAACCCCCTTCCACTACCCATGGGCTTTAACCATCCTCCATCACCTCTGTGGATGCTCACGGCAACGCTGGCAACCAGGGACTACTGAAAAGAAAAAGAGATCTTCAGATACCAGAGTGGGAATTACTATTCAATAGACATGTTTAAAAGACTTTTGTTAAAGTGAGATTTGTTTTTTTTTGGCAAGCACTGTTTAAATTGGAAAACAAAACGAAACAAAACCAATCCAATGAAAATCTGATCAAAATGATAAAAAAAAATAAATTACTGTAATTTCCTTAGGAAAAACCCACTCGTGTTGCAAATTGCAGTAATTAAAGCAAACAAATTAAACAAGTTGTATTTAAGCCATGATTTGAAGAAGAAAAGCGGTTTAAAAAAACCAAACATTTGCAAAGAAAGCTGCATACACACGAGATTAATTCTTTATGGTGACTAATTGAGTTTCCAAACACCACAAAATCATCCCAATTACAAACCAGAAACGTCCTGACTTAAATTTGGGGCTCGCCATCGTGCTTCAGGCTGCGGGAACAGCAGATCAAAAGGGCTGCACTCAATTAAGAAAAACCTCCTGGTAATATCAGAAAGAATTAAAACATTTATTGGGCATAAATATATTACATATACACTACAGATACAGTTAAGTCTTACATACATAGTGTAGTATTTGCAAAATCTATACATTAAAATTGATATGGCAGTTTTAATACAATGCATATGAAATAGTCTAAAATTTACAATACAAGAAAACTTATGATTATTTTTCTTTTTTTTTTTTTCTTAAAGTTGAAAAGCTTGGAATGTATGTTCCCATAGTGAGGTAAAAACATTTTCTTTTCTTTTATTTTTCAATTTAAAGAACTGTGCAAGGATAAGGTTCATACACATTCAGTTAGGGCACTTCTCAATCGTGACACGGAATACTGAGCCACCAAACAGGATTAGAAAACATTTCAAGTTCATAAAGAAAAAAAGGCAGAACAATATAAAAACCTCTCTCTCCTTCCTTAAGGGTTTGAAATATTTAGTGTTTCATTCTACCTTTTTTTGGTTTTGGCTGTTGTTCATGATTTCTTTGAGAGCAGAGCCCTCGGGTTGGGGTCAACGCCGGCTATTGCTGGACCAAAGGGCATAAAGGCGACGGGGAAAAGACAAGGCATCGGCAACGGGTGGGTGAGTGAGAATGGAAATCAGTGATGCTTTATTTTTATATTTTTTTTTTTTATAATATACGAACGACAATCAAATCTCTACGGCAGAATATACCAAGGAAAAGAACGTCCACATGAACTGAACTCAGGACCTGCCCCAACACCCGGGGGATGCTTCCTCCGATAACCCCGGGGCTGGGCCGGGCGCTCTCGTTAGCGTGATTAGAAGGGACACCAAACAAATTAGCAGCGACTTTCAAGCTTCAAAGAAACTACACTTCTGCTGGCTGCTTTTAGCATCACTTGTATTTCAAACTTTACCAAATTGTCTCAAACACAGTGGGTTTAGTTTTTTTTTTTTTAATGGAATTTTTTTTAAAAAAGCTGTCAAGATGGGATTTCATAGCAGCACTGCTGAAACTATATTCCAAAAATTAAAAAAAAAAAAAGGGAATCTATTCAAATTTCTGGGTTTCCAAACTAGCAGTCTTTTCATTGTCTTAAAAAATACACTCTTTTCCCCTCCACTGAAGTCAGCTGTATACGCTTTGCTCACAAAATACAGATGCAAGGTCACAAAGTTTCATATCACAAATAAATTTAAATAAGATGTAAATAAATTTGACAAGCCATGACTTTGGCAAGAACAAAAAAAAAAAAAAAAAGGATATATTTAGCTCAATGCCATTAGTTTGCAAGGCTAAATTAAACTAATTATAGTCAATAACAAAATACAGAACATTTCTAATATTTGCTACATCTAGAGAGGCACACAGAATAATTCATTGATCTTAGCACTTTCTTTCCAGAGATGATTATGTTTTTGGATACATGTAAACGTTTGAATCACTGATAATGTTTTTTATTTTTTTTATTTTTTTTTGGCATTTAATGTACTAGATGATCCCATCTTCAAAAACACAAGAAAATGTAAGAAGATTAATAATACTAGGAATGCTGCCAGGTAAAAAGATGACCTAAAGTACAACAGTATAAAACAGACAAAATATAACATGCTACGGGGAGGGCGGGGAAGGATATTAGTACATAAGTACACTTTTTCTTTTTTATTTTTTTACAATAAATAAAAGATTGCACTGTAATTGGTATTTAAAGTACTGTATGCAGTATATAGTATAAATAAACCTAAAACAAAAATAATGTTGTTTTTTCCCCATTACTTTGGTTAAGGGAATATTATGCTAGTACAGGACACTGAATCTTACGACGATGGAGACAGAGCACAAAATAGCTAAGACAAAAGCCAAACCAAGTAGCAAAAATATACAAAAACAAGAGGCAGGGAAATACACTGTGTCTGTTGCACCCTTTTGGAATCTATTTGCACCTCCAGCTCATTTATGTCCCTGAGGTACTTGCACAATGTTGACTTAATATAAATAATCCAATGATTGAGAGTTAAAATTCTAGTATCTCGATGGATTAAGATGTGTATCTTGGAAGGAGCAGGCAGGAGGAGGGGGGACACTCCCATCAGAGCAGGACTCTCGTCTGAAATTTTGCCATGTACCAAGTTATTTCAATTAGCCCTGTGGTAAGAATAGCACAGACACCCATTTAAGGTATTGAAAATAAACAGATCTCATTCCTGACACCTCCAAAAAAGTTCCATAAAAAGGATACCCCCTCCAATACCAATAATAATAATAGTAATAAAAAAAAAATCAACTGACAGTAAAGTTTGCTTATATCGAGCGTAAATCTCACCTAATTCAGTAGAGGCAGTAAGCTGTCACCAGCTCTAATCATATAAATCAGGATGAACATAATAGAATAATATCTAGTATTAGATTAGGAATAGTTATATACAGTGACAAACAGACAAGTTAAAGCAGCTTTTAAATAGCTGAACATGGGAATAACTAACTATTGCACAATGCCCTCTTACTTAAAATTACTGCTAGGAATCAAAATGGTAAAAAAAAAAAAATCTATAATGCTTCATAATTTATATGCAGTTTTGTTATTTGATTTCTTATACAGGCAGTTTATAGTGTTGTAACTGTAAAAACAACAGATAATTAAAAAGGTTTTATTTTTTGACTGCAGGATATCGTTCCGACTTAAATGCACTAAGCAGTTAAAATAACAATTTAGGTTTCCTCTTGAAAAAAAGTGGGGCAAATGTAGTGAATAATTCATAGGCAACATTGCTAATACTGTTCAAGGAAAACCCAGTACTGCTGACTAACACTGTATTCTAGTCTTACCACTATACAAGCTTGTGACTAACTTTTAGGAGGAAAGAGAAGACAAAAAAAAAAGTGATTCATGATTAAAATTTCCTAAATAGTAAGATAAAATAAGAGACTGTATGAACTTCAGTGAAAAAAACCCCAAAATAATATTGAAAAGGCAAATTGGTGACAATTTTGAAACTGTGAAAGAAAACAACCTTGCTTTTGGTATGTGGTTTGCTTGTGTCTCCAGTTTGACCACTTCCTAGTTTTGAATTTCAAAAAGGTGCATCAAAACACTGATTTATCTTTCTTCAAGCTAGAACTGTAAAAAGAAGAGAAGTATATAAAATGTATGGTAGAACAAAAGGATTTCAAAAAAAGGAATATCTGAATAAATGTGTGGATTATAATGCGTAGCATTAGTTAAATTTGTATCTCAAAACTTCCATTGGATTCTCTACTTCATAAAGAAGTATTGTAATATACAGGCAAATATAATTGACAAACTTGCAAAGCCAAGAACGATGAGGGCTGCAAACTGTTCATCAGTAGGAATCATGCTCTTGATCTTCGGGTCATCTATGCTTCCCATTTCTCCTGCAAGCATGAGCTCATTTCGCTGAAGCATAAAGGCAACGGATGGGCTGAAAGGTCCACTAAGCTCCTGTGAGGTATCCAAGCACCGGCGGCAGACGCAGACGCGAAACCGATAGTCTGTGTTGACTTGAAGGCCTGAGATGTGGAATGTGGTCTCTTCTCCCTTGTACACCTTCAAAAACAAAACAGCAAGCACAGCCGTGAATGGAGAGCAAGACAACCTCCTCCTCCTTCCAATAGCACCAAACAATTTAAAAGGATTTGGGCTAGAAATTAAAATTTAAAAGTATTTGGGAGGATATAGGCCAGAAAGTTAGGTCAAATCTAGGTCATGTAAGGAGACATCGCTGAAGCTCTCAAGGCAAGGACTCACTAGGTCAGTGCAGGTTTTGGAAACTGCACGTGGAACACTATTGTGGAAGACTATTTAAGGGGTGTCCAACCATGAGAGGTCTCGATACAGAGTATTCAACAGAGTCAATGCATGGAAGAACAGACACGACTTCAGGCAATGTATCAACCATAAGACATCTTTTATGGGTCTTATCAGACCCATTTCTTCTGTCTAAGAAACACCACAATCATATTTTTATACTCTTAAAATGTGACTATATGCCTAAAATACATCTAAGACAAGCACCATGCTTAGCCCCAAAAGGAAGAAAACCTGCAAACTAAGGTTATTGCAAGAACATTCACTGTATAATTGTAAAATTGGTTACAAATATTATTTTCATGTACTTTCCTCACATTTCTCTCAAGAGCCAGCAATCTCGCCAGAAATTACCCTTACAGAATTGTGGAAACAATAAAATATTATTAAAGGCATAAAAGAAGCTCCTCTTGGTTGCGTTGTATGTGGTTCTTTAGCAATCCAAAGCCATCGTGTAGTTATGTTCATCAAATGTAGGTACGGCATGACTCAGAGAGCGTGAGTCACTATATGGGAGAGAGGAGAGAGAACCGAGTATCCAAGAGACAGTTTTGTGACTTAAATGGAAAAGGACCACTGGAAACGTTCATGAACTCTGGAAACAAATAACCAGTCAACAATTTATATAATGGAGGGGTGTTGAAACTGCTATTTTACGAAATGAAAAAACGCATCACAAGTGCCTGTGTCTACTGGAAAAAAACCCCATTCTGAACTTCAGACAGTGCTTCCCCTGCTCCCCAAGCTGGTTTCCTTCTCCTCGCCACGGGAGCAGAAGGCTGAGAGCATCTCTGCCCGCCGGGAGGTAAGAACCCAGCTTAGGAAAGGGAAACAAGAGGGAAATTAAACCTGAGCCGACAGGATTTCCTGTGCGTTACCCTGGAGTCAGAGACGCAGGAGGAAGAGGAGGAGACGTGCTCAGCTAAACACCACTTAAAGAGGCCAGCATTCCTGCCCGTGCTTGCCCCCGAGACTCATCCCTCAGTTCAGAAACCAGTCGCTGGTTTCGAGTCGCTTCTCGAGAAGTTTTGGGACAAAAGATTAGGGCTTTTCTTACATTCGTTCTCTCCCCTCCTTTTAAACTTTCACAATTTTTCTGAATACGCTTTCAAGGATGGTGACTCCGAGTTTCCAGACTAAGTAGAAGTCCTCAAACTGGCTCCTGTCTCTTGGCCCCCGAGGCATAAATCAAGAAGCCATGTTTAAACAAAATTACATTACCTTCCTCGAGCACGCTCAGGGTTCAGAGGAACCTCGCTCTCGCTCAAGTGACAGGAATAAAACAAATTCATCCTGTAAATCTCTGCATTAAACCACAGCCACTCACTGTCGCCTTTCTCGGCGTCTTTGCTTGTCTTCCCAAGGCCAAGGAGGAGTGAGTCATTAAGTAAGAAAGACAGTAATTGCAGGGAAAACGAAACTGCAAGTGCTGTAGCATCCACAGAAATAACGTGAGGGTCGAAACATCTTTTTGCAAAGCGTGCTTCGTTCCAAGAAGGTCTCTCCCACTCGATTTTCTGAGGGCATTTCCATTTGTAATAACCACCTCCTGTGGGCAACTGTCCTCCACCTACCCCACCATCAATACCACATCTTGTAGCTGGTTAATACTTCAGTTTAGTTCCAAATAGAAAGGATCGTGTAAAAGAAAAGCTGCGTGTGTTTGGCATGTAAGTGTTGGCTATGCAAGTAATTAAAAAAAAAAATAATTAAAAAGTGAGTTCTTCCACAGGACTAGAGTCAGGATTCTTCTACTTGGAAAAGTTACCGAACTCCCATTTCTCTAGAGTCTGAGACATGGTGACTCAAAGCATCCATCCTTACATAACACCTCTAATCAAGGTATGGTTTCTGGTGCTGTTGTAATTATTAATTTAGTTTCAAAATGCGTCATCAAAAGAGCTCTACGTGCCTTTGCCACCAATGTACCTCTGCAACCAATATGATCACTTCTAAACCAAAACGAAAATCCAGTAAAATCCAAATAATGACATTTAATAAAAGTGTTACAACCTAATCTTCATAAATTACATTTAACAGGTACTAGGGATGGGATATGTACAACCTGTCTTGGCATTGAAAAAAACCTATCCAGTTAATTGTTTTTTCACTTGTTTTCTTCTGTCAGGGCAGTGAATACCAGTGTAACTGGAGGCTAAGTCTGGCTAAATCAAAGACCTGTATCTTCATTACAGTCTAATAATTACAGATAACCACGTTCACCCAAGCCAGCGAGTCAACAGCACTTCCCAGAAAAAGGCCAGTCAAGTCAGAGAAGAGAATTGATAAAGTTTGAGAAACAGCTGAAAAAAGGAATACATGAATTAATATTCAGTAACGATACAGATAAAACATTTCCCACGCTAGAGCTAGGAAGGTGGTGGAAATTGTCCTGCTTTCAGTGGTTTGATGAGCATTTAGCACCCACCAGTGGATCTGTGTCCTTTCTCAGTAACAGGTAAAAAATGAGTGCGCTTAATTATCATTTCCTTCTGGCAGTAGCTCTGTGCCCTCCGGCGGTGGCCGCAGCGAGCACCCCGGGGACACTACTGCTCTGGTTGGATTTTGTCTCCATGAGGGTCTGTAGGACCAGGTAAAGCTGAGGCAGGATGCCCTCAGCACAGAGATATACCCTTGGCTGGGAACAGTCAGTCACACCTTGTGAATGCACTTCACACACACAACAGAGAGGAGAAAAAAATTAAAAATTTGACAATTACGTACAAGGTCTTTAGATTTGCTAAACAAATATTAAACTAAATATAGCTGTATAAAGCCATATTTTTTTTTTTTTGATAGGCAGCAAATTATGCTTTGGTGGCCAAAAAGTCAAAGAAAAATGGCTATCCAATTTATTACTTTCAGTGTCTAAAAACAGCTTTTCTGTTTAGGTACCTGAGAATATAATAACATAATGAGCTTTTTTTGTCTGGCTCCTGCCATGGAAATATCATCACAAGCAATAAACTGCTGCTGAAACCTCTTATGGCATTTGATCCTATTGATCAAGCCAGAGAACTCAGAGAATTCCTGTGGGCAAGTATTTCTCAATTTTACCCACGTCATTAAATAATTCCAAACCTGCTCCGTCTTTTCCAAATAATAAAAATGACATCCACAATTGCCCTGTAAGCGACACGCTGGTAACTTTGCCTGGTTGTCCCACTCCACTGCAATGACCACTGTCTTCAATAATTAATAAAAGCCTATTTTGTACTGTGATAAGGTGGTCAAAAATCAGAGGCAGGTTTTAATCTATGTAGGCACCGTGCTCCCTTGAAGGGTTTAATTTCTTCCAAGTCACCCAACAGATTTGTCTTAAAAAAAAAAAAAAAAGGCTTATTACTTTTATTACTTTATCCAAACACAACAACAGCTTTGCTCACTCCACTTTAGGGATGCCAATAAACCCCTAGGAGTTGTGTGGACAGCCTTGTCCCCTAAACAACGCAAACAAGAGCCCCTCAAGATCACCTTCCACAAGGTGGGCTGCACTGGAAAGCTCTAAGGGAAAGAAATGATTTGCTCCATCTCATGACACGATCAGGAGGCAGAGAAAATACTCAACTCAAGTAGCATTAATACAAATCCCAACACATACTGTATGATTATGGTGGTTTTTTGGCACACAACCAGCCCAAGTGCCTTTGACTTGCTATTTTTCAAATGGGAAAACCCATTTTTTGCTGATTTACACTAATTAACAGTGCACTGAATGTGTTTCAGAGATTCAGGATTTGTGTGAGCTTTCCTACTGAGCCCATGGAGACTCTGTGCTTGACACTGTGTCACTGGTGTGCACAACCATTCCCCAAATAGTCCAGGGATATGGCCACATTTTGAGAAGTCAAATATAGTCATCGTTAAAAAAAAGTTCTAACTCAGTTTTCATGATGATAGGATTTTCTTTTTACAAGCTTTTATTTGGATGAAAAGACTAAAACCTACTATATAAACCACACAATATTCTTGTTAATAAAACACCATCCCACCAGTTTAAAATATATAACATGGCATGAATGCTAAGCCAGCATCACAAAAGGCATATTTACATCTTCCTATTATGCTTGTCAGAATAACAACATCTTTGTACAATTTCCCGGGGGAAAAAAATAGGCATTTATCAAATATTCTCCCATTCTGCATTGACAGAAGAAGAAACTGACATCCACCCTCATCTTGATTTCTGCCTTGCATAGTCGCTTCCACAGATGACAACATTTTACCCTTTAATTGGTTTGTTCTGCTCCAGGAGATACCCACACATGGACTTACACTCATTCATTTAAACACTGAAAGCAAATATAGATAATATGAGGAAACTGGTTTTGGTCACCTATCAGCTGAACTCATCTGAATTAAATCAACAGGAAGCAGACAGGGAGATGTGGCTCCATGGATTTGAAACGTCCTCCAAGTTAAAACTGTTCAAGCCCTTTCCTTAAATAACTTTCTTTAAATTGGTGCAAATAAAGCAATCTATTGACAGGTTTAAAGACTTGTTACAGAGAAACAGCTTTATATGCTCATTAGTTGAAAAGCTTCAACTATACATAGGCTGCCCATATAGGCTGTCTGGAGAGGTGGTGGAGTCTCCTTCTCTGGAGACATTCAAAACCCACCTGGACACATTCCTGTGCAACCTGCTCTGGGTGGCCCTGCTCTGGCAGGGGGGTTGGACTAGATGATTCTCCAGAGGTCCCTTCCATCCACTTCTGTGACTCTGTGATTCAATTTTCAAGTTATTTTAAAAGTGGATTTTTATTCTATGAAACTCTTCTCATCCACACGTGGGTTGGTGCAAAACACGTCACCCAGCAGAGACAACCGAGTCCTGGAGGGTGAGTGAAGGTGAAAGCACTTGAGGATGAGTGTCCCCATGTGTGATATGAAGAATCCTGCACAGCCCATAAATAGTTTGAAATAGCTATTTGTCACATTTATTGCTAGGCCAGTGAGACATAAAAAAAAATATTGTTTCATGAAGTTTTTTTCTTCTTGTCCAGCTTCCCTACCCCTGGTCCTGGCAAAATGCACTGGCGACTGCTATAGAAACTCCTGTACCTTAACAGCCTGAAAATCTACAATATTTTTCATTTGTGCAACCCCTCCAAACAATTTGCAAAGCTTTTTTAATATAATATGCTCCCTGAGCTACATATGCAAAGTGTGTATGTGTTATGTCCCGGTCTCTGCCGCTTTCTCACAATTATGTCACTCACAGGGAACAAAACAGATTTAAAAGTAAATTTAGGACTTAAAACCTAATTAACATATCACTAAAAGTACTCTTCAGCCAACGAGTAGCACGCATCAGATACATGACACAGGAAAGGTCGGAATGCATTAGCCAGAAAGTCACTGAATATATTTTATATATTTTTATCTCCTATTTTTATAGTTTATATATTTCATCTCCTATTCACCTAACTGGAGCCAAGAGCAAGCACACACAGCTACTGCAGCTCAGCTAATGGAGAGTATGACAGCGATGTGCCTCGGTAACAAAAAGCTACCCATATTTGTGATGAAGATAAAGAATTTTGATGGGTGGAACTGATTTCTGAGCCTGTGAAAAAGTGGGACTCTCCCTGGTTTCCAGTTGGGCATCCAGCCCTACAACACAAATCACAGCCTCAGCTTTGAGCATCCCAGCACAGAGCTTCTTCTAGCAAGTCACTTGTGAAAACTCAAGAAGGGTCATGCTTCCTGAGAAATGAGGACCTTCGACACAAATCCCCAAAAGTGCTTTTTATTTCCTTTATTGCAGGGTTTTTTCATACCACAAAGTCTTGACTGTGAAGATTAAGCCATCACCTACCTTAAAGGGAGATGAAGCCATGCCCGGTTCTCCCCAGGGACATCTAGAACATTTTCAGCACTGGAGCTATGCTCACCAAAGCCCAAACCACTGAAGATGGAGGTTATAAATCCTGGCTACTTTGTAAATCAGGCCACAACAAAATGGGCCCACTTATCCACTTATCGCTGACATTTTGAGGCCAACAAGGTACATGGAGGTTTTATTACCTCCACCAAAAATGTGGAGGAAATATTTACCTCCACCAAAAACATTTCCCGACAAAAACAACAGCCAGCTTTTTGAAGCATTAGTACCCACATGAATTTAGGATATTTTTGATAATTCATTAATTCACCATAACACTCAAAAATAGACTGAAGAGGAGGAAAGACAGTTGCAAAGTATTACCTTATTCTTAAATTTTTAAGAATTTAATTCACGATTTAACATATTCATCATTCCCTAATTTGGACTTATTTGGAATCTGTATGGCAATGAAAGTAAGGACAGGGCAAGGACAGGCAGAATGAAAGTTCAGAAGGGACAGGTGAGGAAGGAGAGGTGGAGGTCTTGTCCTCTACATCGAGGAAGGGATGGAGTGTGAGGAGCTGTGTCTGAAGCCACGAGCACGTTGGAGGTAAGAAGTAGAGACTGAGGCAACAAAAGAAACTTTTGTTGGTGTGGTTGGTGTTTGGCTGTCATCTACCTGGACCTCTGTAAGACCTTTGATGTGGTCCCCCACAACATTCTTCTCTCTACCTTGGAGAGACAGGGATATCAATACAGGCTGAGGGATGAAGGGATTGAGCAGGGCTGCTGAGAAGGACTCAGGGGTACTTGTGGATAAAAACTGGACACGAGCTGGCAATGTGTGCTTGCAGCCCAGAATGCCAACCATGGAGTACTGAACATGGAGTACTGCATCCAGCTCTGGAACCCTCAGCACAGGAAAGACATGAACTTGTTGGAGTGAGTCCAGAGGAGGCCCAAAGATGACCAGAAGGCTGAAGCACCTCTGCTGTGAGAGTTGGGATTGTTCAGCCTGGAGAAGAAAAGGCTCCAGGGAGACCTTCCAGAACTTAAAGTGGGCCTACAGGAAAGATGGGGACAGACTTTTTAGCAGGGCCTGTTGTGATAGGACAAGGGGTAATGGCTTTAAACTAAAAGAGTGTAGATTTAGACTGAATATAAGGAAGAAAGTTTTCACAATGAGAGTGGTGAGACAACGGCCCAAGTTGCCCAGAGTTGGTGAATGCCCCATCCTGGAAACACTCCAGGTCAGGTTGGATGGGACTCTGAGCTAAGTGATCTAGTTGAAGAAGTCCCTGCAGGGAAGTTGGACTAGATGTCCGTTAAAGGTTCCTTCCAATGCAAACTATTCTAAGGCAGGGCATAGTTGAAGCACCCTGTAAATCACACAGTTGTGATAGACGTAATGAAAGATCTAGCTGTGATTGAGCTGGGTGCTCTGGGGTAATGTCCACTTGTGATCTTCCATCATGATAGACAAGGAAAGAAGGATCAGCTGTACTTCAATCACTTTGTTCCCACACTGGAAGAACAGACAGCTTCTGTGGGGCAGTTGATATGCAGCAGTCACACGCCCTTGTATCAAAACCTTAGACAGGAATGGGATGGCTGAACAAACCAATTAAAAATTGTGTAACTTGACTGAAATCCTTGATGGAGGCTCTTGGAATTGGCTTAGTGAATGAGAAAGATCATTATCTACTTCATCTTCTCTTCTTCAGACAATGGTTAGCACCAGCCAGTCCAGAAGGAAGTACTTGGGCAGAATTGTAATTTTGCAAAGGTTATTTCAGTTAGAAATGGTGATTAACTATTAACAGGCAGAGCACCAATCACTCCAATAAGATAATGATGTTCTGTACACTCCCTCTGGGGACAAAACAACCTATTACAGCCCTTAATTTTGACTCGGCTTTAACCAGAGTTCAGGTTGCCTCACCATAGGGTATAATTCAACACAGCCGAGAGAAGCAGCACAGCAAAGGTTCCAAACCGTTCCCATTACACCGTCAATTTAGTAATTTCAAAACAAGACCTTTTTCCTACCTGCTTGTATTCGGATTCTCTTCCAACCAGTACCTGCAGGACGTAACCGACAGGATCTCCCTTCATGGGTGGGACCGTTTCCCAGGTAATTTCACAGGCGTTTCCTCCCAGCTGTGTCACTCGAGGGGCTACAGCAAAATTAAATGTGTTAACATTTGGTATAAAGACTGCACTGAACTTGTTCATTTCACACACGCCGTAACGTGAGAACATTTTTAAGAGAACTTCAGGACATCACAGGGGTTAGTAGCACATAACCTATACCTGACCAAAAGTCCAATTGCTATCACCACTGGATGAAAGAAGTAAAACTGAGGCTGGCTTTTTAAGTCACTCAAAAGTCACACTGATTTCAGGAAGGTCTTGCCTTATTAAGCGTTTCAGGATTCTTGTGCTATTCAACAGTAACAAATGCTGCTCACAGAAAATTCTGAGAGATTAGAATTGATTAACAAGCTCCTAAGAAGTTTCCTGTGGGATCCAGATCACTCCTTCAGAAGGACAGCAAGCTGTTAGAGCATCTCTCATCTCTCTGCTATGTGAGTAACTAGAAAAGGGGAGGTGGATGTGATTTTTAAATTTTAAAATTCAATTGCAATGCTATGCACTGATCTTTTCAAAGCAGAAGAAGTCAACACACAATTTACACTGGCATTAATAAAATCAGCAATTTCACAAAGTTCTGAGCAAACATCTATGCCAGTGGAGACACCTGCAGATTCTTCCCATTCTACACATCATTGAAAGAGATGAGTAATATGAAACATCTAATTTGGGAAGAAAATGGGAGTAGAAAGGTGAGAGGAGAGGCTGAATAATCTTCTGTGTTAGTCCCCGTGTCTGACCTGGGAAGCAAAAGAACAAGCTTGATTTTGAAAATTTGGACTTAAATCTAACTGACCTTAAAATTCAGATGGTCAGACTTGATATTTCTAGCCAGGCTTAGAGTAGTGCTGTCACTAGAAGTCTAAAGAGAAATTCAATTTACCAGCTGTCACAACAGCAGCTGCTGACCTTGGGAGAGGACATCTCTCCAGCAGAGAGCCAGGAGCCACCAGGCCATGCCCGATGGCAGGCTCGCTGAGCAGGGTGCCCATGGCATGCTGAGATGTACCATCATATGCTACTGGAAGGCACCAAAACATCCAGGGGCCACCAACCCCAAGCCAGCACATGATCCAAAAATATGAAACGGCGAGAAAAACCCGAGCTGAACACTTTATGGAGTGGTTAACACTGTGCACGTGCAAGGAGATGAGCTTGTTAAAGGCAATATAGATTCCCAAACCCATGAAAACAGACAACGGGAGAGTCTTCCAAAGAAACAAACGCTTCTGCTGCCGCATACATTACGTGAATTTTAGACTAATTCGCTACCACCCAAGAGGAACTCAAGAATCATATGCAGACCCAATGTAATCAATACCCATTTGCTTCTCTTTGCACATCTGCCAGCGTTGAGAGACTGATAATAGGCACCTTCATCTCAGCCAACAACAGCATCCTCAATTATTTTCCTTCCATCCCTTGTCCCGATACACGGAGATTTTTGTCTGGCACTTAAAAAACCACTGCCATTAACAATAATGCTATTTTAGGGTTGGCATCACTAACTGAGGAATTAGGATACTTTATACAAGAACGAACAAGTGATTCTGATAAACTTAACACAGTTGTTTGTGTATCACCTACATTCCTTTGTGTTGCTCCGAACACAGAAGGGAACAGACACCATCATCTTGCCTCAACAGATCTCTTCTCTCCCTAGCATTATCTCCCCAGGGCAGTGTTCACCAACGGGGCGTTTGTTGTGCCCATTTCCTGGTGACAGCCAGTATTTTGTGAGGTACCTGTGGTCCCAGCCCACACAGGACCCGGTACCTGCACCGAATCGTAACTGCCGGAGAGTCAGGCTGGAGCATGAGTCATATTTAAGAGGAAATAAATAGAAGGACAGGGAGTTCAAAACAAAACCCTCGCTGAGATCTGAATTTAATAAAATGGATTTCTATCCAACAGAATGAAAACATGACTGCAGTGCGTGCAGGCATCCCCGTGCTAGATTTATCCCCTTGGTGCAACCTTGAGAAGCTAAGGCAAGATGGACTAGGCATCTGCAGGTGGCACACGGCTGTGCCCAGATGATGCTAAAGCTGTGGAGCACATCCTCCCTGCTACCATCAGCTCTGCCAGCCTGGGTCACCCAGCAAGAGCTCCCCTGGCTTTGCTGGGCAGCAGATCTTACAGCTGCATCGGGGTAATTCATGCTTGGGTAAATGTGTTCACCCTGGAACTTTACACCAAACACACAGAGGAATCTTCTTCCAGAAACAGGACTGAAGCAAACACCAAAACCCAGGGAGATCCAGGTAGAAATGAAGGTGGGATTCTCACATATGTTGATTTTAGGGTAGTGAAGCCAACCTCCTGACTTGGAGCAGCTAACCCAGGGACCAGAGAAGTTACTCCCCAGCAGGGCTTTCCCCTACCTGAATCTCTGACCATGAATGGTGTCAAAATCACCAAAGCCAGGTTTTAAATATAACGAAGCAAACGAAACCTCTCTGACAAACTCGCAGTGGCTGTTTCTCACAGTAAACGTGAGAACGTCCTGCTTGACAAAGGAGATTTAAGCACACAGGAAAAAAAGGTGCATCTGGTCTCAGCTCAGTTTATCCCACAGCCAATACAGCAAATTCTCTGCCTTCAGAATAGTTCTCCTTGGAAGGAAGGAGCAAAATTTGCACAAAGTAGAAGGTGTTTCATTATGAAACTTCATTTCATTTGGCCTTTTGTTCTTCTAGCAGAACACATGTAAAGTGAGATAAAGAATTCAATGCTTTAGGTATGCAAAATATTGGTATTAATTTTATAAATTAAAGGAATAATAAAGTCTGAAATGCTGTGCTGAACATCACCTACACAACTAAAAACAAGACTGAACTTTACTAATGCTTAAGTTGGTATGTACACATATATACTACAGCTGTCACATCCCTTATAGAAATTCTGCTGTGATCCAGAGCAGTCCCCTGTTAGACATTATTGCTAGCAGCAGCATTTTAACAGTTTATGTATTATAACAGTGGTTGAATTAAGGTTTATATTATTTATATGGATTTTGGGGGGATAATTTAGTTTCACAGCGTATGGCAATTTCACAATTCACAGAAAGATACAAACAGCACAAACTGATTTTTCACGTGTTATTGTGTACTTCTGCTAATCCTTCCAAACTCACTGCTTGCTTACCAATTACTGAAATAATTACATGCCATTTATGCATATGTAAAAAAAATATAAATCTATTACATACCTTTGATTGCAGATGGGACTGACTTAGTTGTGCAGAAGGTAGATATTTCTGAGAAAGGTCCCTCCCCAGCATCATTGACTGCCTGTATTCTGAAGGAGTAACAAGTGGATTCCGTCAGCCTCTGGATCTTGTACGTATGACTTGGTCCCCTATAAATTGGAATAAACCTGGAAACAATGAAAAAGAGAACATGTAATTACTAACATGTAATTAAACTGGAGCAGCACTGACAATGCTGGCTATTACACCCATGGGTGCAAGGATCTGTAGTGTGAAAAGAGGAGCTGTTAAAGGCAAGTATAAAAACCAGTGGGTTATTAACACTCTAGCAATGATTAGCAGGTTCAGGAAAGCAGCTCATTGTCTCCCTTCGTGATTAATACTCACCTTGCAAAAAGGATTACACGAATTATTAGGGAAAAAAAAAAAAGTCTGTCAATGCATTTTCTACCACCTGTCAAAAGGGATTCATGCCGTGTTCTGCTGCAACACACTGCAGCTCCACTGGTTGAGAACTGTGTTAAAGTCCAAATCAAACAATAAAAGACTGGAAGTGTTAATCTTGTTTTAAACACAGTTCTCAACCACATCTTACATCCATCTGTGCCATCTTAAAAGCCGGAGCAACTCTATTTAAATCAGAACATACGGATTGCAGAATATATATCTAATTTATTATATACAGTTTTGAAGAGTTTACAGAGTGAAGGCAGCCAAAGAGCAGAGACAGAAAGAGATTCAGGGGGAACACGTGGTGGTCCATGAGTGAAAAGGCACAGGTGAAGCATGATTACAGCGAGGGGGATGCAGAGGATGGAGAAAGATGCCAGTTTAGGAGCTCTGGGGGATGAAGCACTGAGAGCTGCTTTTCTTTAAAAGACACGGCACAAGGAAGGAAGTGACTTCCAAAATACTTCCATTGACAACACCAAACATCAGCACACACAAACTCATCCAATAATGTAATGCAGAACAAAATCAATGTCACTTAATCTTAAAAATAAAACCCCAAGTACAGTTCCTAGAGATAAGCCATCTTCTGTTTTCAATTGCTCTGCTCAAATAAATGCTTTTCAGTAATAATCATATATTAGTCAGCAATTTCTAACTGA